>JAZKJV010004252.1:600000-803295 GCA_037367405.1 Ottelia alismoides | reverse complement strand
TACCAATTCCCAAGCTGACAATCACAGGAAAACCAATCAACCACCTCTTGTCATGTCAACTAAATCCTAGCCCTCAATCGAGCAGCATTCTAAGTCAATAATTAACATCTAGGTTAAATCATTTATTAATGCAGAAGCATTCCCTTCAGATATTTGCCGAGATTAATTATGGCGAGACATGTGCTATAACTTCTTATAGACATTTTCAGCATCGTAATTATCTATTTTAGGGAAGCATGAGATTGGTCGACTTCAATTACATCTTGCCTTTTTCTGCTATCCTGTCATTGGATGGGATCTGAATTATCCAATATTTTCCATCCAACGCTTTAACATGTCTTTGGTGCCAACATTTGGGCAAAGAATAATTAAGGACAAAGGATTTTCTCACTATCTAAGATTCCTTTCCTCTCTCATGGGCCCTACCCTTTTCTATAGCTCACAGTATGGTTCCGCCAAAAGCACGTATAAATATTTTAAGTAGTCATCAGAATATCTTTGTAAGAGCATGCCCCTCCCTGAAGGAAATTATATACTTGGCACTAAGCTATTTCTTTGGAAAGTTGGATATAACCGAAAGGGAGACAAGGCCTTGTATAGTAGGCATATTAGAGGCAGCATAATGATTGAGACAATATGTAGGCGAGATGGTCGCAGTGTTATGGGGAGAACAAAATGGGAATGAGATAAAAGAGGAAGGGCTTGATGAGGTAGGTTCAACTCTGCCACTTAAAGCAAAGGAGTGACCAAGCAAAGAACAAATAAAGGGAGCAGAGTTTTCGAAAGCATGACGAGAACAAGGGCAAGCTGTTAAGTAAAAAATGAATGGATGGTCGGATCATCGTGAATGATGAATCGAGACAGCCAGCTCCCTTCTTTTCCAGCTGGAGGCAGAATAAGAGGAAGCACAATGTAAAAGGTAAGAGCTCAAGATTGATGCTTGGTTAAATTAGTTCATAATCAAGGTCGAAAGGTAAGTATTCAAGGTCAACCCTTGGTACATACAAATGCAAAATATCAAAATGATACGTCATCCCAGTCGAGTTTACCACAAATATTACTTGGTCACATATATTTTATAAAGTCGAGTATAACATTAGCATTTATCTCTTCTCTATAATCCTCTACATAACACAAGTAAAACAATATATGAAAACTGCTACGATCTCTATGGATAAAAAATGAATGATAAATTATGTTTCATATGATCAATGTTGGCAAACTTATCAAGCATATCAGGTTTTTTAAATAACCCATGTCGCACATGTATGTAAGTTCCTATATTGAAGGAACCTGCCTTTTCTGGATCTGATAACACCTCCTAGTGCAGCCATGGTAAACATTAGGCATCCTCTATTAATTTATTATCATTTAGGGCTTGGAGCCTATCAATTCTGAACCATCAAGTGCCCAACCAGCAACCAAAGAGCACTAAAAACAAAACGAACATTAATGGAGCTCAAAGATCGAGTTCTGAGGCATGGATACCGACAATCCAAGAAACTATGCCCACTTATATTTTAAGTTTTTCACTTAGTTTGCATCACAGAGCATTCAGCAACAAAATAAAAGGACTCTGATTCCTGCTATTCAAGGGAAAGCATGATTCACATTAATCAATAATAGCTCTTAAGATATCCTCCCTACCTCTATCATAGATCTTCCATAAAACTATTCACTCCTGATCCTGAGCCATTTTGTCACAAGAAGCATCATAACGGAGGGATTCTAAGCTTGCCTTCCTGCACCACAAGAGGATGTTGTTTCTTGATATTTGAGTAAGGTGAGTTACAAAAAAAGAAAGCAAAGTAAACTAATGTGACCTTAGTTCCATACACAAGACCACAGCCAGCTAATGGATGAAAGCAGGCAACATTAACTTCGTCATCTGCACTAGGAAAAACTTTAACCAATTCCATATCTGAAACTCTGTACACCTGCAGGCAAATGACCGCAATTAAAGCAATCTTAAAGGGAACTTAACAATATTTTCATGTTTAAAACTAAAAATTTGATACTGCACCAAAGAAGAAGAATCGTAGGGAAACATATGCACCAATAAAGAAAATCCAACGAAACCAGACACAGTGGGAGAATGTGGATAATGAGCCATTTGTGAAGAGTAAATGAAGAACAGACAGAAAAAATATGGAAAGAATATACACAACATCTTGCTTATTGTAATCCAAGTCCTACTTCGACCAATATAAATCTGGATACAACCAGATCCGCATAACTACATTTTACCCAGGAAAAGAGTTGGTTTATTTTTATTTAGATAATGAGATACATAGCCTCAAGTTTATCCGAAATTCCATCGAATTTCTCCGAAATTTTCATTATCTAGGTTACAGAAATCAAAACAGTGTTTTATTTCTTTTTCCAGGATTTCAACGAAATATCACCGAAATGTCAACGAAATTTCATCGAAATTGAATGTTGTTTCGACGAAACAACAAAAATAAGGGAAGATATCCTTCACTTTCACGGAAATTTGCATATATTAATGAAGTTTCACTTATTTATTCGTCGATGTGTTGATTGTTGAGTTGCTAGAATACTTTACATTGTTTGAAGAAGTTTTTTAAATTTTCAAAATTTTAGATCTAAATCGAAACCAAATCAGTTAGCCACAATATTTTACAGGTTAAATTCAAGTTTTAACTGAAGAGCTTTATTTTTTGTTCTTTCTTTATTTGAGATTTTATCACTTGTGCCCCTCCGAGATATCGCAATATCAGTTATGCCCTATCTTTGTGGTAATATCAGGTGTGCCCCTCACTTCTTGCGCCGTCATCAGTTGTGCCCTTCCGTCAGACTGACCGTCAAAAATTAAAATAACCATGGTTTATTCAAACCATGGTGTGGTTAAGAAGGGTATTATGGTCAGAATAAAATTAGGAGTCCATCGGGGGAAGATGGAGTAGAGCATGGTGCTAGAGAGGTTGGGCCGAGGAAGAGGGGTAGAGGAGGATCTCCGGGCGGAACTCGAGGCTGGAAGGGGCTGGCGCATGACCACATCTCGCCGTTCATCGAGCTGGGTAAGCACCTATCTTCCAGGAACGACTTCCATCGGCCGCCGCGACCTCCTCGTCGAAACGGCACACCCTATCCCCAACTCCGCAGTGGGGAGGAGAGACCCCATTGTGGAAAAAAAAGACCGTCGCCATCGGGGCTTAAGAGAGAGAGGACGGGAGTCCTATCGGGCGCACTGCGCGTATCTGGAGATCGGAGGTAGAGAGGGGAGCGTCTCCTGGAGGAGGGGGTCTGGAGCTCATCGCCTGTGTCCTGGAGATGCTACCGGGAACGGCGGCGGGTCTTCGGCTGATTGTTGATGTCGCCGCCATCAAGGGGCTGTGATGAGGCTCGCAGTGGTGGGTTTGCGCGAGTGCTGCCGCTGCGAAGGTTGTGTCGCATGCGGGCGGCTTTGCGGAACAAGGTAGAGGTGCCGCCTGTGCTGGGAAGGCTTGTGGCGCCTGGAATCGCGAGGTGGGAGGGCATGACTGAAGAAGAAGGATCCTCCTGTACGGAGATGGTGGTGGCACGCCATGCCTGGATTCGTCGCCGCGGCCCGAGGTGATAGGCGCAAAAGGTGACCGGGCCTGGAGAGGGGGAGGAGGTGTTGGGCTGGGAGGGGGTGCCGCCCAGGGGGAGGGGATGCAGGGGACGGCGTCGGGGAGGGGAGGAGGTGCCGGGGGCGGCGCGGGCGGGGGCAGTGGGTTGGGAGGAGGTGCGGGGAGCTCGGGGCGGAGCTGGACGGCGCGGGGCAAGGGCGAGGGAGGAGAGGGAGGAGGAGGAGGTTGGAGGAAGAGGATGGGGAAGAGGAGGATGAAGAAGAGGATGAGGAAAATGGTGTAAAAGACCACATAACCGTTTTTAAAAAATTAATTCCGCTTATGTCCTCAAAGTTCACGTCCGTTTGCACTGTGGATGGACGGTCACTAACCCGAGGGGCACAAGTGATAAAATAGCAAGAAGTGAGGGGCACAACTGATATTACCAAAAAGATAGGGGCATAACTGATATTGCGATATCTCGGAGGGCAACAAGTGATAAAATCCCTTCTTTATTTTGATATATATGCTTTGATTAGTGTTATTATATGTGTCATCTCATTCTTATTGACAAGGTGATTATCAAGGCTTTTGCTTCCAATTTAGCATACAGTTTTGACTCTACGCAACACGTTGCTCTACATAACATGTGTGATGATTATGGCGATAATAATACTTCAAAACTTATAGTACAATTCTATTTTATAAATAAGTGCGCATTTCTATTTTATTTATTTAGTTTTTTTGGAAAAAACAAAGAGTCGTTTCCAATATTTCTAGCAATTACACCAAAATTCTCTGAAATTTCTTTTTCTCAAAATGGTGAAACGAAATCGAAATCCAAAAATTTAAAGCTTTGCTTTCCCTCGGCTTCTCTCTACTACAAGGAGCATGTGCGACGATGTGAGTGATGGGTTGTGATCAACCTTTTAAATCTTGTAATTGTAAGTATTTGCCAACTATCAGGGTAGATATAGATTGTGCTTGTGAATGATACGCAGTTTCTACGGGTTAAGTTGATTTATTTGTGTTTTATATTACATATATTTTACAATCACAAATTATACAATGCATCTATTAGACATACATGTCAGAAAGATTTGAGTTTGTGTGTGCATGTGTGTCTTATTTTATTCTAAAATTAAATATTTTTCTAAGTTGAGAAAATTTTGATTAGGTGCAAGTTTAAAGCTATCATTTCAATCTTCAATTTATTACGTAAGATATCATTTTGCTAGTACTCTTTATTGGTCTTTGTTTTCTCTGATATATTGCATGTGTCACCATTCTCTTCATATTTAAGATGTGAACAAATGACTTCTAATTTTGGTTCTAAATATAATTATGATTCTGAGTAGTATATTATTTTTTTTTACCGTTGGAGTGAGATTGGATGGGAAAATTAATGTAATATATTACGTCAATATCTGCTAATGGCAAAAAATGTGTATTTCTATCTCATTTATTTAGTCAAATAATATTAGAAATCTTAATTTTAGAAAAAAATGAGCTTTCAAGTAATTTCTCTAATTTCCAGCCATTTCACTAAAAAATCCACCAAAATTCTCTTTCCGAGCGTGTACTGAAACGAAGCCGAAATCTGCCATTTAAGGCCTTGATGAGATAAAGGCCAAGTATCCTTACTTATCTTCTATAGTAAATTGCATTGAAGCAGCAACCAAAATGAATTCACTAAACATGCTCCAGTGATTCCAGAAAATAAGATCGGCTCATGCTTATATCAAATATAATCAAGTGAACATCAAATTACAAGGCAGCTGTTAAGAGTGAAAACATAAGGGTAGGAGCATAACTGTAAAAGCTTTTTAAAGCATTACCGAAAACACCTTTCAACGTTATAGACTTTGATGTCTGGATGTCATATTGGAATCTTGATATGTGTATACTAAACATATTTGACAACAAGTATGCAACTATAAAAGCCAAAATTTCTGCTTGATGGGGTGTATTGTGAGCATTGCACAGATGTTCATGATAAACAAAGTCAAGTGCAAGTATGGAACTAAAGTATCAGAACTCCTGCTTGACGAGGTGTCTTCAAACATCACAAAGATATTTCACTATCCATCACCAGATGACATTACCTCCAATATTGTATAGATGTGCATTTTGGTCTCCCCATCAGTGAAATAGCTTCTGAGAAGTGATCCATGGCGTCGCCCATAAGCCAACAGAATGTGTTCAGATGTTGGAGAGAACTGAAAAGACAGAGAGAATGTTTCGGAGGACAACATTCAAAAAGTTAAATCCTTTATGTAGAGAAAGAACAATATTTGCAAAGAAAATGCACTAAAGAAGTTTATATGCTACAACTAGATTTAAGAGGTGTTCCCTACAAAAGCTCATTAAAAGGTTTTCATTTATATTCCCATTTCTGTTCCTCTTTTCAGCCGTTTCTTTTGGATCGATTAAAGAGAAAAGTTGTTTTGGTGAAGGTGGATTGCAGATTAATGGTTACCTACCTGAGGTTTTGGTGGATACGACTATAGAGCCTGACATCCACAAAGGTATGGAGGAAACACCAAGCACAATGCGACACGATTTGACAGTCAATCGATTTAATTGGAGACAAAGGCCTATTAATGTGGGACTTAATTATGATGCACGTGTACAATTTGGAGGATATTTTGACTCGGGTAAGTTGAGGAGACGTCATTTTGCAGAGAGGGAAAGGCATTACACTATTGCCAGAGATACTATTTTAAGGAATTAGTATAGTTATCTTATCCATAACCGCCCACACTACCATTAAAAAATGGAAATCTTATCTTATTCAAGAGAAAAGGATCGTTATTTACGGACCAGAAGTAATATATAAGCAACAGCTCAAATACATTCAAAATGTGGCAAACCTGAATAGAAGTCAAGCAATGAGCTGCCCTGATAGCCCTTGAGGCCAGAACAAGTCCAAAGCTGAAATAATTAACATACAAGAATTAAGTACTTAAGTGGCAGTCAGGGGAGCATAAAAGACGAAAGGATAAAGGCATATACGTTGCCTCTTCAAGGGAGTATATCCGAAGTTCATAGATGACCCTATGTCCTGAAATGGGGTGCCGAGTTGGAGATGTTGAAGCTTCTGAGGCATCGTAATAAGACGGGGTATGTAAGCCAGGCTCCACTTCCAGATGGGGAAGCACACAAGCAACACAAGCAGCCAAAAATCTCCCACAAGGTGAAAAGTGAGCACCCATTTCACTACCATGCCATCAATAACAAAAAAAGAAGGGTAAGAAGTAACAGTGAAAGAAACTAAAAATATTGGTAAGCATTTTAGAAGCAGAAAGATTGGCAAATATTAGGAATCCAATTGACATTGCATAGAATTGTAACTGAAAAGTGAAACATGCTTGTCAAACATTTAATGAGTAGAAATGTTGGGGGTATATAATAAAGTGGTAATTGGATCTCAACATATCCAATTACCACCCACTTATATTTAATTTCACATGGATGAGCAATGGGACTATGGTCTGCCTGTAGATCTATACAAGGAACCTCATACCCCCTATATTCAATGAAAAATTCTAATAAGAAGATCCGATCCTTTGAGGCATTCTCCCGTGATTTCATCCCGCTCCTTAGGGAGTAGGGTTCCACGTAAAATCTTTTGTGTTCAATGTTTATTATTTCTTTATTTCATTGCTATATTCAACGATTCTCTTCCACATTCTAGATTTTAACATGGTATCAGAGCAGTCGATTCCAGGATTTATTGTAGAAGAGTTATTTCTTGTGTTCATATCAAAGTATGTAGCCCAAGATTGACCTAAGATAGATATGGATGGAGGCGAAGAATCCATGTAGCCGACCCTACTGAATTCTGGGAAAAGGGCTTTGTTGTTGTTCATATCAGAGTAAGTCGGTCTTGGTGCATGTTCTTGTAATTTTTCTATTAGAGGTTTATTCAAAACTGAGAGCTCTAGGGTTTCTGATGAAACCCTTATTTTTTGCACAACAACAAATATCTCCAACAAGTTTTTCTTCTCAGATCTCCAACCACAAGTGCTCCATGCAGCCATCAACCCTTGATGGCAACGGTGTTCTTGCTCCTCCAATCTCCAATCCAAAGGTGCATCTTCCTCCTCATCCTTCATCGACGGTGGTGCATGAAATCTCCTACTCTGTTTGATGCCCAACTCGAGCCGCTACAGCAGCAACAGCCCCCCCCCCCCCGGTTGCGCACAACCAATGATGCTTCCTCCTCAACCTTCATCGTCGGTGCCCCCACCCCTCATCTCATCCTCATGCACCCTAGAACCTCAATAAGGAGGTCCTGCTCCTCCGCCAGAAGACTTTCGTGTGGCATAAAGTACCAGCGATACTCCAACCTTCTGCCAAAGGGCCATGACTCCTTCAGCGACGCAGCTCCTCCGCACATTGTCGCCTCACGTGGATTTACTTCTCCACGTGCATCCTCCAGACGACGCAACCCCCCCCAATGTCCACGATGCTCCTTCCAGTGCCTCCTTCGAGAACCTGGGGCAGCGGCGCAGATGGGTTCTTCCGTGGAGAACCCCCCCCCCTCGCGCGGCTTTGGTTTTAAAACCTTGTTGTCCTAAATAAAAGGCAAAGTGGGTTGTGTCTTTTAAAAGGGGGGATTTTATATGAAGCCCAATAGGCCATGAATTGTGTAAAAAAACGCAAAAAAAACATGTTTGTTTCTCCCAACTTGATGTTCCATGCTCTATATTCTATCAAGTATGGGAGAAAGGGGAGTCAAAGATGGAATTCACAGACTTCTATTCCTCATCCACGACTGACTAACCAACACTCTAGATTTCTACAGATCATCCACCTTCACCGAGCATCGACTACTCTGTCAGGTGTCTATCCTCGACTACTACTCTGTGTTGGACTTCTTTTTCTATTGTAGTTCCTCTCCAGGCACGATAGAGATACGTGTCGGTGACCTGATATCGCAGCGACTCTATAAGCATGGCAGAGATAAGTTCCAGTGACCTAAAAGACATATACTCGTTTGTCGAGCATGGTCTTCTACCAACGGCGGACATATGTTCTTCATGTGTTGTATCGTGTAGAGAGGTGATGTATACCTTTTCTTTTGTCGCAAGATGCATCTTTCTCAGCTCCAGCTAGAGGGTGAGTGTTGAGGCATGTAATAGAGTGGTAATTCGATCTCTCCAAGATCCCGATATCACCCACTTATGTTTAGTCCCACATACATGAGCGATGGCACTGGTCTGTCCGTGGGCTATATAAGAAGCCACACACCCCTGTACTCAGTGAGAAATTCTAATAAGAAGATCCAGCCCTTAGATGCCTTCTACTGTGGTTTTCATCACGCTCTGTGGGGAGTAGGATTCCACATAAAATCTCTGCATTCAAATGTTTATTCTTTCTTTATTTCCTTTTTATGTTCATCAATTCGCTTCTGTATTCTAGATTTTAAGAAGAAATATCCACAATAATACTGTGGACAGAAGCAAGCAACATAATGGCCAAAACTCGTCAACAATAGTCGTTATCAGTTAGAAAAATCCCCGCATAACAAAATATCAAAAGAAAAAATGAAAAATATCATCATCAATATACTCTATTAATGTAATGAACACTATCACATGCATGACATAAAATATGAACAGTGTTTGGTGTATGAAATCATAATACACGGAGAAACAAATTTAAGTTCACAGCAAATGCTTGTGCTGAGGAATTGAACTTTTAGATTTGAGGAATTATGAAATCATGTGAACAATATATAATTGAAATAATGCACATCAAGGCTGTAAAAACGATATTTAAGTGGATGGTACTACCTAGATTTATTCAGGTTTCTATTTTGGAAATGTTTAAATATAAAAATCATTTAAGTATGTATATTCTATTTTATATATGTCAACATTCTCGATAACAACTGACTTCCAACCATATTCAACAAGTTCCTACAGTAAAAATAGTCCCTGCAAAGAAGGGTCTCTAGCACTCTAAGATATCATCATAGTTTTTTGCAGCCAAAGGATGACGGTCGATCTACAACCTGGCTGTGCAATCCCAGCCAACAGGAGCGGGAAGAAACTACGGGAGAAGGCTTCAAAGTGCTATATGTTGCAATCAACTTTCTCAATGGCTACAAGAGGTATGGAGCTTCTTATATAGCCTCCTCAGACCCTCCTAGTTCCATCACAGGTAGACATGGGATTAAACACAGGGTAAATGGCTCCTGCAGAGGTCCATTTACCCATCTACATATGAATGACGCATATACTCTAACACTCCCCCTCAAGCTGGAGTATACAATACTCAGATTGGACAAATAGAAATAAATCACTCAAACTCGCACTACAGACAATATCAATTCAACGCGCATAACTGTCGGTTGCTGTCGAGGACGTTGCATCTCATGTCGTGCAGTGAGGAGGAACAAATGGGCTGGCGTGTGTGTCAAACTGAATCTCCTCGTCGGGGAGCTTGTGCTATGCATTGTGCCTGTCAGAATCACTGCAACTGAGAATGAGTCTCCACCTGGAGAACTCTGGCCCGCCACAACATGTGGACAACTGCTTCATCTTTGAAAGAGCCGAAATGAAAAGGTCGTGGAGACATCCTCGTCGGAGACCACAATCGCTGGGAATCAGTGTTATCAAGGCATGAGGTGCTCCAAGGCGCCAAAGCTCCAGAATGCCTGAAGCATTAGGTGCTCGCCTAGCGCTCACCCGAGACAAGCAAGGCGCTAAAATATAACGAGTACACACACACACACACACACACAATATATATATATATATATGTACATGCATATACAAATAAAAAAGGCATATGTTACAGTACAACTTATGTTAATATACAACATATGACAAATAAAAAGACATGCTACAATACAAAATAAAACAAATAAAAAGGCATATGTTATTGTACAACTGTTACTTTACAACATATGACAAATAAAAAGACATGTTATTGTACAACATATGACAGATAAAAAGATATACGTTATTGTACAACATATGTTATGGTATTGTTGTACAACATATGACAAATAAAAAGACATGTTGATGTATAACATATGATAATTCATTTTAATAAAAAGACACCAATGTTCTTATACAACATATGACTATGTAATATGCATATGACCGACCTAATCTTATCCCCAAAATAATAAAATATACTTACTGTACAACGTATCGTCATTAATAAGACAAACCAAAAAGAGAAATGGGGTGGATGACTCTGCAGGAGATAAGGAAACTGTTAGAGCGTACGAATCGTGGACGAGCTGTTGGATCCAAGATATGAAGGCTGTAGTAGCAGAAGAGCATTTAAAAAGAGAAAGTTGATGGAGGCA
Source organism: Ottelia alismoides (assembly GCA_037367405.1). Taxonomy (NCBI): domain Eukaryota; kingdom Viridiplantae; phylum Streptophyta; class Magnoliopsida; order Alismatales; family Hydrocharitaceae; genus Ottelia; species Ottelia alismoides. The sequence continues at coordinate 792,411 of JAZKJV010004252.1, read as the reverse complement.
GAGGTGACCTTGGACGAGTTTGGGTGATCGCAGTAGGAAAATGGTCCAGGGAGGTCTCTCGACGCATACGAAGAGATTTGGAAAGGTTTTTTATCGGCATTTGGAAGATATCCGATTAAACCTATCGGGTCATCTCAAAACAGAGAAAAAGGCCAGGAGCATGCTGCATCTGGTTGTTTCGTTAGGCACTTGCCTCACACCTTGCACTTCCCGTTGAAGTACTCACCTCAACAACGCCTAGCCAAATTCGCCTCGCCCGGGAAGGAGCGAAGCACCAAGACCTCGCCTCGGCTTCGCCTGAGCACCCTAGGGTGCTTTTGACAACACTGTTGGGAATGGAGTCGAAAAAGTCTCCTCATCGGAGGAATAGGTCTCTCCATATTGGCTCAGAGAATGGATCTATACTCTGGAGTCCTTATGAAACCACATGAACACCTTAGCTCATAAGGCATAAGGAATGAGATCTCTACTATGGCGTCATTATGGATCACATGAAAACTGGTCAAAATAAAAGACGGGGACCATTGAAAATAATGATGGCAATAATGTGCTCATCAAATTGATGACTCGGAATCAGCTGAACGTCGAGTTTGAAAAACTGTACTGTAGAGTATGAACGACTAGCTGGTCTGAATCTGGAACCATGGTTTTAAAAAGCGTCGCCTTGAGGCGCAAAGGCGTATGCCTCGAGGCGCAAAGGTATAAGCCTCGAGTCGAGGCAGGAGGCGTAAGCCTCGAGTACGAGGTTGTCTTTTGTTCTATTGCACAACGATTATATTTTTTATGTTTTTGTTTTTGTTTCCATGTTAAACCTTGCATATTTCTATATATAGCTCCATGCAAAGAGAAGACATCACTTGAACAAGCGAATTCTCCATGATCCTGTATACATCATATTCAATTTATCATACAATACACATACTAGTTCTATTGCACACGGATTTTTGTTTGAATTGATAAACGTTTTATATTAGTTGCAAGTTTGCAACTTGATTTTGTTATTTGATTGTATAAGTTATGAATCTTAGAATCGCTATCACAAATACGAAGAAGCAATGTTGAAAAAATAAACACGTGAAGAAAAATAATTATTACATTTTATTGCAAATAGCTGAATAAAATTATATCATCTGTAAAAAATCATTGAGTATGTTTCCCCCACGCCCATGAGGGGGAACGCACCTACCCCCTCCCCCCACTGGCTTGCTGACTGGGCGGCGAGACCCCCGTCTTGTTGCGGTATGATATTGTATGAGGGGATGCATATGATGGTTCACCAACTACGTTAAGCAAGACAAATGATGGGATTTCAAGGCATATTAATATTTTTTACTTCGTACTATAGATTATGGTTTCTATTATACCTTAGTATTACGTATAAACTTTATTCAATATTCACATGGAATCATTGAAGTTGGAATTGGAATTTTATATTCCGCTTAGATGTGTCTTAGTATTAGTTTTTTTTTTGAATTTCAATGCCTCCATAACTTATGTATTGTATCTTTTACTAGTTTTAAATTATTCTTGAATGTTCGCTTTAGATGTGTCTTAGTATTAGTTTTTTTGAATTTTAATGCCTCCATAACTTATGTATTGTATCTTTTACTAGTTTTAAATTATTCTTGAATGTGTTTTTGGTAAAATTTAATATTATTATATACTCTGTTCAATTTATTTTGCTTTAATTTAAATTTTTGTCCAAAAAATTGAGGAGTACACCTCGACCCGCCTCGAGGCTTACGCCTCGTCTCAATTTCAAGAAAGCACCTCGGACCGATTCGCGCTTTCTATACCTTGTCTGGAACAGACTTGTGACTCTACACAGTACTTCCCTTTTTTCCCATACTTGTCGGAAAACAATGACATCAACAAAATTGGGAGAAGACAAGATAATGAGGAAAACAAAAACCAATATGTCGATCACATTTTTCGGCTTTTTCAAAAATGTTCATTTAATTTTTCATTCATTTTTTCCTGTTTTTTTTTATATCAAGCGGGTTTGTTGACATATTAGTTATCTTTATCATTATTTTCTTATTTCTATTTCTTTTTTCTTCTTTCTGTAATTTTCTCAATGAGTTCCTCTCCTATATAAGAGAACCCTATGGCCTCTCATAATGCAATTCTATTCGTTTCCTCAACATGGTATCGGAGCAGCGGTCCTAGATCGGAGTTCCAGTATCCCACTCTAATCCTAGCTCTACCCGCCTGCCCTAGCCCCCCCCCTTCATGCGCGCTAGGCCATTACCGCCTATTCCTCGACGCAGCTCAGCCCCCTCCGCCTAGGGATGAGCATTGGGCTGGGCCGGCCCAGCCCGAAGCCAACCCAAAAAGCCCGGCCCGTCCCAAGCCCAAACGAACATTGGGCCGGGCTTGGGCACAATTTTTAGGCCCGAAAATTTTTTTGGCTGGGCTCTCGGGCTTGGCTTGGCCCAGCCCGACTCGGCCCACGGGCCCGACCTGAAGAGGGCTCGAACCCCTTCCCATATCCTGCACGTATGAAAACTCCCACATGTCATGCACACTCTGTTTAGGGATGGGCATTGGGCTGGGCCGGCCCGACCCAGCCCGTAGCCCGGCCCAAAAAACTCAGCCCGGCCCAAGCCCAATAGAGCAATGGGTCGGGCCTAAAATTTCAGCCCAAAATTAGTTTCGGGCTTGGGTCGGCCAAACCCGACTTGGCCCGAGGCCCGGCCCGTTTATTAGCCCGAGATTTGGCCCAAGGCCCCTCCACTTTTGCCCTAACCCGAACCCCTTTTGCCCCAACCCGGTTATCCCTCAATTGCATATTCGCGAGTAGTGCGCCGCTCCTGCCTCCCTCTTCCTACTAGAGCCCGCGCTCGCCGCTCCCTCGTGCTCCTCCAACTCCAAGGCTCCGCCCATAACATCGGCGACCTCCCTCTCCCTCGTGTTCCTCCAACTCCACGGCTCCCGATGCTCCGCCCACAACAGCCACGATCCCCCTCCTGTGAGTATGCGATCCCCCTTCACGCCTTCAATCCCCCCCCCCGTTTGTGAGATAAGGTCAAGTATTGTCTCATTGGTACAGTAATTGCTGGTGCAGTTGGAGATTCTGTTGCATTTAAATGTTTGGGATTGCCAATTGCATGTGATTATCTAGTAAACTATAGCTCTCTATGAATTATTTTAATCTTGAGAATATCACTTGAGGAACTTTGATATCATTGCCCATCAAGGGCCAATCTTAGTCCATTAACATTGCGTAATTTTAAGTACAGTTTAAAGACCCCTAAAAAAACTAATTTGGTATTATCATTTTGCTTGTGTATCTTCGAGTAATTTATAGATCACATATATGTTATTTTAATCGTTGGAATATAAATGGAAAGAATTTGACATGATTTGTTCCCAAAGGGCCGACCTTGGTCCATTATTAGTATGGCAATAATTATAACAACCGCCACTAGCTCAACACTTTTTGTGGAAATCGACTGTTGTCTGCTCTCCTTTAATGATGTTTTTACATATTAAGCACAAGGCATTTGTGGGTCCTTAGGTGTTGAAAAATGGAGTAGAGGTGAAGCTCCAGAGCAACAACCACACCAGAGAGATCCAGTCTCATCATCCCTACAAGGCTCAGACTGTAAGCCCTGCAACTACCTCAGATTATGTTTGTTCCTGTAGTGGTTAAACATTTATTTCATTATTGGGCATAATTCCCACACACGGCTAAGTTTTATATCATATGAACAAAGTTTTTAAGGTTAAATATATAATCTTGATCCTCATACATTTTTAACCGCTAGCAGACACATCGCAATATATCACAATGGCTCCAAAATACTTGGCCCCAATAAGTTGCTACTATTTGGATCGTCTGAAAAATTGGACCCTCGATTGCTAAACTGTGAATGCAATATGTAATCTATAAGTAACTCATCTTGCTGCTGTTGAATGTACTATGTAATCTGCTGCTTTTCTAGTCTTGGGCCGGCTCGGGCCAAGACCGACCCAAAGGAAATGGGCCGGGCCCGGGCCTGGGCCGAACAACAATAAGATTTGCGGGCCTAGGCCCGGCCCAAGGTCCGAAATAATTAGATGGGCTTGGGCTTGGGCCCTTCAGGGCCCAGCCCAACCTGGCCCATGCCCATCCCTAGTCTCTGTTCATGGATCTTATCCAAGGCCCTAAATGCCGATCTCGGTCACCATTTCGGTATCGACTAAAACAGAATTTCGATGAAATTTCGGTGGAATTTCGACCGGAATTTCGGTCATTTCGGTCATTTTTTGTACTAGGACCCCCATATTTCGGTCATTTCGGTTGAATTTCGATTTCGACCGGATATCGATATTCGACAGAAATTCGACAGAAATTCGACCGAATTTCGCTGAAATTTGAGTCAATGATCTTATCTTCATACAATGTTTATAAATCAAGAAAGTCATGTGTGGGACATATGAGTTTATGATCATTGTATTTCATTTCAGAATTAATTTTTCTTAATTAGTTTATATTTTAGATTCTGGTGGTTATTCTTGAATTTTTTTAGTGTTTATTTTTTTCATTAGAATATTTTCTATTATTGAACCTTTACCCAATACGGGTACTATGCCCATTTTTTAACATGCAGTTCCTAGTGCACCTGTTGTTGTTAACTGTATAAACTTGGTTCACTCTTTCAATTTCTGTAACGAGAGATGTTTATGGTACATAACATTGAGTGGACTTGTATAAAATGAGAAATCATCTCCGGTAGAATTGAGTTTTAGTTGTTTCACAAGTATTATGCCATATGTTTTAAACAATTTTAGCTCGTCTAACTTGAATTGAGATTGACTTTAAATACAAACTCAAAGTTAATAATATATAATGGGATAAGATGGGCCGGGCTTGGGCCGGACCAAAAAAAACTTTACGGGCCTCGGCCCGGCCCAAGGCCCGAAGTTTTTAAGTGGGCTTGAGCATGGGCCCTTCAGGGCCCGGCCCAGCCCGGCCCATGCTCATCCCTACCTCCGCCCCTCCGACGCCGCCTCTCCGGCCCGGAGACTTTCAAGGTCGCAGTCACGACAGCTAGGCGGCAGCTTGGGAACTTCCAGGTTGCAGCCTCGCCCCAAACCACCGCTTTGGCCTTTCCATGCCGTAGCCCCGGTCTCAGGTTGCCGCCTAGGCCTTTCCATGTTGCAGATGCGGCATCAAGGACGTTGCCTGGGCATTTCAGGCCGCAGTCCCGACCTTCAAGGTTGTCTTCAACCCTCCCGTGTGCCTCCGTGCACCCCTGCAAGATATTCTGAGGTCAGCACCAATCTGATTTTGACCGGAAATCGTGATTTCAGACCTATAAATCACATTTTCTGGCCCTTGCAAGCAACGAAGATTGGTAAGGATGGTTGTATGAGTCTATACGTACAACCAATCCTCTGTAAGATCGTGTAGACTTGTTTATATCAGTCTACTCCCCAGTTGAGTTCCGTTCTTTAGTCATCCTATCATCATGTCAGAGAACAAGGGTGACATTCTCTCCACCGAAGCCTTCAAAGGCCCAGCTCCAATCGCTAGGATGGATGGGACCAATGAGTTGTGATCCAAGCAGATTTTCACCCTCATGCAGTGCAACAATAAAGAGCACATCCTTACAGATCCAGAGCCAACGGATAAGACCGGGGCAAATGCTTCTTGGAAGCAAGATAGCGCATACGCGCGTATTTGGCTTTGTGGGATCCTCACCAGAGAAATAGCTAATGATATTCTCACTCAGCTCACCGCCAAGGTGATGTGGGACACTTTGTTATCCACCTATTCTCAAGAGAAGAATGAGGCAAGAATGGCCACCTCTGCATGTTTACTACTCTTCGCTTCGTGGCATGTTCGAGAAGCTTCACAGCTACACGCTTATTACAACATCTACTGAGCAGCAGAAGGCGTACAGGAACTCTGTAATGGTTGGATTCTTCGTGGCTGGACTTGATACAAAGTATGATGTTGTGAGTACTCAGCATCTTACTGGAGCAACCATACCTCCCATAAAGGAGGCTTACAACCGTCTCACCGGATCACCATGCCTTCGATAGACACTTCTTTGCCTTCTTCAGCGATGGCTGCTTCTTATGATCGAGGTGGTCGATTCAGTCCAGAGGACGCACCCCTCGAGGCAGAGGGGGTGGTCGTCAGCATGGTCCTTGCACCTACTGTGGCAAACCTGGACATGCAGAGGATACATGTTATCCGAAGCATGGATATCTTGTTTCTGGTCGAGTAGCAGAGCAGCTGGTGCCTTCAGAGACTTTGGCTCCCCAGATCGATCCTCACCTGGATGATATTGTCTCTCGTATTCGAGATACGATGACCCCTACTATTGATACCACTACTACAGGTATTGTAATTGCAGTCAGAGCCTCTTCAAACTCCTCAGGTATCGCCTATGCTTTCACTGGTAGTACTGATACATACATGATTGAGTGGATTATGAACTGTGATGCTTTTCACCACTTGTGTGGAGACAGAGCACAGCTGAGGTCTTACATGACTATACCATCTAACAGATGGGTTGTCATTGATGGATCCAATTTCGTTGAAATTCAAACGAAATGGCCTATATCGGCCGAAATTTGGGGGCCTAGTTCAAAAACCGACCGAAATGATCGAAATTCGAACGAAATTTTGTTTCGGTCAGTGGCCGAAATGAAATCGAAATCTGACATTTAAGGCATGTTTACCCGTTGCGGGACAAGGGGAGGTACATTTGACACCGTCCATGCGCCTTCATAATGTTTTATATACTCTTGCCTTTCAGATGAATTTACTTTCTATTAGTTATATCACTAAGGATCTGCATTGTCATATCATCTTTGACCCTTCATCTCTTGTGTTTCAAGACATACTCAGGAACAGGGTAATTGAATGTAGCTGTGAGCAGCGGGGGCTTTACAGACTAGTCCAATCTCCTCATGCCAGTGTTTCGACTATACCTACTGGACCAATCTCTCTGTATCTGCGGCACCTTCATTATGGTCGCCTTCCTCTCCAGAAGCTTTGTCATGTTCTCCCTCAGATTTTTATGAGATCATCCTTTCAGTGTGAGGCATGTTAGCCTGGGAAGCATCATTGTTCCTCCTTTCCATCCTTTCAGAGCCCGAGCAATTCTCACTTATTTGAGCTCTTTCATTTTGACATTTGGGGTCCGAATTATATTCCTGACCACCAGGGACATCGTTTTTACTTAGTTGTTGTCGATGATTTTTCTAGACTTTCATGGGTCATTTTATTGAAGAATAAGTCTGAAGCTGGATATGTCATCAAGTATTTCATTAAGAGATATTTACACCCATAACCTTGAGTAGTTTCATAATTACCCCCAAGAACCCTCCATAATCACGAATTACACCTAAGACTCTCAATAGTATTTAACTCTTACACACATAACTCCGTGTTAACTTCCATCAAATTTGTCGTTAACAATAACAGAATCCGTCAAATATTTTATATTTTCCACCCTTGACTTTCCCATATTTACAAATGAGACATTCCTCCTCCAGCCAACCCCAACCCGCCCCTCGCTGACCATCTTCTCCACCCGTTCTCCTCCAGCACTCCCCCCATCCTCGCATTCCTCCTCCAGAGCCTCTCCTTGTCATCGACATCATGTTGATCAACCCAGGGGAGGTGCTTGAGGAGGAAGGTGAGGAGGATGTTCGATTGAGGATGAAGGAGAGGTGTTGGAGGGAGGAAGGGTGTTGGGGGAAGGGGGACGCGCTGGAGGGAGGAAGGACAGCGGAGGAGGGTGTGCGTTGGAGGAGGAGGGTGACGCAGGGGGTGTTTGAGGAGGAAGGGGAGGAAGGGCGGTAGGGGAGGGAGGCGTGCTAGAGGGAGGAAGGGTTGCAGGGGAGGGGCACGCACCTGCAGGAAGATCGAAGGGGAAGGGAGCACGTTGAAGGGAGGAAGGGTGACGGGGAGGGGGAGCGTTGGAGGGATGAAGGGCGAAGGGGGAGAGGGCGCGCTGAAGGGAGGAAGGGCGAAGGGGAAGGTAGCATGCTGGAGGGAGGAAAGGCGACGAGGGAGGGGACGTGTTGGAGGGAGGAGGGGTGGCGGGGGAGGGGGAGGAGAGCATGTTAGAGGATGAGGGCGGGCGGGGGGTACTTGAAGAGGAAGGGGATGAGGAGTTCGGCGGGGGATGGGGGCATCGGAGGTGGAAGTTTGGAGTGGTAAGCAACGTATTGGAGGAGGAAGGGCATGACATGTATTTTTTCTTTTTTTTAATTCTTAGTTGACATCAGCAGTTAGATCATGCAATGGTTAGATTAACTAAGTTGTGTGGTTGAGTTAATGAACAAAAGTAACGGAGGGTTATGGTTGTAAAACGGAGGACTTATTGAGGGTCCTTGGGATAATTCGTGATTACGAAGGGTTCCTGCGTAATTACGAAACTACTCAGGGTTATGGGTGTAAATGTCCCTTTCATTAATGAGATAAAGAATATTTTTTCTGCCAATATCAAATACCTCTATTCTGATAATGCCTTAGAATTCTGCATCTTACAACTTTCTGAGTTTCTTAGATCTCATGGCATTGTTCATCAGAACTCATGTGCTTACACTTCACAACAGAACGGTGTCGACGAACGTAAACACTCGCACTTACTTGATGTAACCAAAACCTTGTTGATACAGAGTCGTGCTCCTCACATATACTGGGGAGATAATATCCTTACTGCTTGCTATTTGGTGAACCGTATGTCCTCGTCTGTGTTGGGATAGAAGATTCCTTTCTCGATTGTGTTTCCCGAGAAGGATCTTTTCTTTCTTACATCTTGTGTGTTCGGATCTATTGCTTTTGTTCATGATGTCTCTCTAGGTCGTGACAAGCTTTCTCCTAGAGCTGTCAAGTGAGTGTTTGTCGACTACACTCGTACCCAAAAGGGGTATCCCTGCTTTGATCCGCTAAGGCGGAAATACCTTGTTAGTGCTGACGTTACTTTCTTTGAGTTTTTCATGTATTTTTCTCCTACAGGTGATAGACTTGCTCCATCTGACTCTGACGATGAGATATGCATGCCTCCAACTCCTACTGTCGGTCCTCCACCTCCCTCTACTTCTGCTCTACCATCACCTCCTCAATCACCACCACTACTTGCATCTCCTCCTACTTTTATGCATGCTCCTGTAACTCAATTTTTGCCACGTGTTTTTGCCCGCAGGTCTCGCTCGGACCCCCTCTGCTCACAGGTCTTGCCCATCATCCATCACGCCTCAGGTATGTAATGAACACATTATTTCTACTGATGGCACTACTGAGTTGTATGTGCAGCAGACTCTATACAGGATGAGCAGGTGTCCTCCCGGGAGGGGAACTCACAGGTTATGGACATGGCAGATGTTCTTGATGTGTTGATTTCTCTACGTAAGCCGTAAGCGTGCTACTTATCCTCTTGCAACCCAGGTTTCATTGAGCAAGTTGTCAGAGAATTTCAGGAGATTTACCTTGCCACTATCAGCCGTGGAGAAACCATAGACTTATCAGGAGGCTTTATAGGACAGTTAGAGGAGGTTAGCCATAGAGGACGATATGGTGGCACTACAGTCACGTCGTACGTGGAGTCTTGTTTCTGCTCCAGTCGATGCATCTGTTGTAGGATGTAAATGGGTGTTTACTGTAAAACAACGTGCGAATGACAGCGTGCATCACTATAAGGAGAAACTTGTAGCACGTAGGTTCTCCCAGATATATGCGGTGGACTATCAGGATGCTTTCTCTCCAGTTGCCAGACATTCTACTTTGCGTGTTTTGCTTTCTGTTGCTGTGACACGAGATTGGCCCCGTTATGAGCTTGATGTGAAGAATGCATTCCTCTATGGTGATCTACAGGAGGAGATCTACATGTAGCAGCCACCTGGGTTTGCTGCTGAGGAGGAGTGTCAGAAGGATTGCACGCTACACAAGTCTATCTATGACCATAAGATGAGTCCAAGAGCATGGTTCCAGAAGCTCTTGGACTTGATAGAGCGACGGGGGTTTGTGAGATCGATTGTCGATCCCTCCTTGTTTGTGCACAGGACCCAGAGAAGTACTATAGTCATTCTTGTTTACGTTGATGACATTATTGTTATAGGGGATGATGAGCAGGGCATTCAAGGTGCCAAGGACTTCCAAGGTCAACAGTTTGTGAACAAGGACCTTGGACATTTAGTTACTTCCTAGGACTGGAGTTTGTTAGGAACCAGTGAGGCATTGTGATGACCCAGAGGAAGTACGTTGCAGATCTTCATTCAGAGACAGGCATGGCAGATTGTAGACATGCCATTACTCATCTTGACCTGAGCATGAAGCTCTATGATGATGATATTGAGGAGGTCGACAAAAGGAGGTATAGAGAGCTTGTTGGCAAACTACTATATGTGACTATTACCGTGTGCGACATATCATTTGTCGTAAGCAAAGTGAGTTAGTTTATTGAGTAGCCCGGACATGCACATATGGATGTAGTCCAAATGATTCTGAGATACACCTAGTACTGGACTTCTTTTCAGCAGAGGCACATCTCTCTCAGTTACAGCATGTGCAGATGCAGATTATGTTCGATGTCCAAAGGATAGAAAGTCTAAATCATGCTTTGTTGTGTTCATAGGGAATCCTCTTGTTTCAAGGAAGAGTAAGAAGCAGACTGTAGTTGACAGATCAAGTGTTGAGTCGGAATACGGGGCCACGATGTAAGCTAGCACATAGATGATGTGAGCCAGATTTGTTCTTATTGACCTGACTATAGAGGACCTCAAACCATGCACCTCCAATGTGATAATTATGTTGTTCTTTTCATTACCAACAACCAAGTCTATCATGAGAGGACGAAGCACATAGAGGTGGATTGTCACTACACTCGTGACATGATACACAAGGGTTTTATCACCACTGCGCATGTCAGTTCTGGAGACCAGACAATAGATGTACTTACAAAGGCTCTAGCGAGAAAACCTTATTAAAGATGGTGTTTCAAGCTGAGTCTGATTGGTATCTACACTCCAGTTTGAGAGAGAGTGTTGAGATATTAGTTAGCCTTATCATTGTTTTCTAATTTTCTATTTATTTTTTATTCTTGCTGTAATTTGCCCAATATGTTCCTCTCCTATATAAGAGAACCCTAGAGCCTCTCATAATGCAATTCTATTCTTTTCCCTCAACAGAGTTGTTTTCGTATGATCCCTTTTTTACAGTTATTTCCTCTCTTTTTTATAATAGTCATCTCAAAAAAATTAAATGGGTCGTTCATTTTCTCTTTTTTCCGTCCTCTCTCTTCTCCTCTCTTTTTTTAATTTCCTTTTGACCCATTTGGGTCATTACAATAGTAGTAGAAGAGAAAAAATCAAAAATATATATAACGCTTCGGCCCAACTGGGCCCACGCTTATTTAGGATCCCCCCAGATGGGAACCCCTATCTCGAACGAGCATCGGCCCGATGGGCACTCTTGCTCTAGAGAGATACGTAACCAAGAGAATGCAATGAGAAGAAGGTCGTCGCTTAGAGCTCGGCTGGAAGAGGCAGGAGGCCGGTGTTGATGCAAGTGTCATCGTCGCCGCCTGTGACGTTGCTGCCCGGAGGTACAGTGCCTCCGCCTGGAGCACGTGGGGCTGGATGGCTTCCGTCTAAATCGAGAATGAGGATCTTCGGTCAATGAAGTATGAAGAGAGGAGCGCTTCCAGTGGGTCGTCGTCCTTCTGGGCTGACCGGAGATTACAACATGTCACTACCATTGAACTGGAGATTGTGACTGGGGCTCCTCGCTTGGAGCACTTGCGAGATCATTTGTTGGAAGTGGCACGCCAAGATGGAGCATGTGGATGGAGGCACTTGCTGCTTGTGACGCCGCAGCCTGGAGTTTTGTCATGGATGCATGACGAGGCCCCACCACCAACAAGAGGAATATCAAGGGGGTATTGTCTAAAAAGTTCGCTTGTTTCTCCGTCTTCTTATATCGCCTAGTGAAGGAAGTAGAGGCGACTATGAAGGTTATAAGACCTGGGAAGGGTGTAGGACCTAATGGCATTCCTATAAAAGTTTGTAGAGTTTTAGGTGAGGGTGGTTTGACTCTAGCTTACAAATTTATTCAATGTTATTTAACGAAGCAAGAAAATGCATAAAGATTAGAGAAGTATAGTGATGCCTCTTTATAAGAACAAGGGGACATTCAATATTGTTCGAATTACAGAGGTATCAAGTTGATGAGTCACATTATGAAAATTTAGGAACGTGTGATCGAAAGAAGATTGAAGTAAGTTTTCAAAGTAAAAGAAATCCAATTCGGATTCATGTCAGGTTGTTCAACCATTGAAGGTGTACATTTGCTGAGAACAATGGAGATTTATAGAGCTAAAAGGAAAAATCTCCATATGAATTTTATTGATTTGGGAAAGGTTTATGATTTTGTCCCACGTGAGATATTGTGGAGAGTTTTGGAGAAGAAACAATTAACCTCATAAAGGATATGTATGATAAAGCTTTATCTTATGTAAGGATCTAGTCTGGAAAGATTGACTATTTCGAAATCAACATTGGTTTACATCAAGGTTCAACTTTGAGTCCATTTCTTTTTACTTTGATTAAGAGCGAGTTGACAAATCACATTCAGGATGAGATACCTTGGTGTATGTTATTTGCTATTGATATTGTGTTGATTGATGAGATTAGAAATGGAGCAAATGAGAAGAGGGATTGGAACCTAAAAGGATTTCGTATAAGTAAGGCTAAGACTGAATATATGGAGTGGTGGAGAAAAAATTCAGAAGAGGGATTCTTTTAGAAACATGGGATATATTTTACAACATGATGGGGAATTGAAGGAAATGCTAAGGTGGATGTGTGGACACACATGTAAACATCGTGATGCAATCAGAATGAAAGCCGGTGTACCTCTGATCGGGGATAAGATGCAAGAACGCAGCTTAAGGTGGTTTGGCCATTTGCAAAGGAGAGGTCAGATGATGCACCGGTTAGGAGATGCTAGTTGTGGGATGAGGATGCACCGGTTAGGAGATGCTAGTTGTGGGATGTTGAGCCAGCTAAGATAGGGTGAGGGATGCCCAAGAAGAGTTGGAATGAGACTATACGAAGGGATCTTAGTTTTTTGGATCGAAACCCGAGAATAACCAAAGATAGATCTGAATGGAGGCAAAGAATCCATGTAGCTGACCGTACTTAATGCGGGAAAAGGCTTTGTTGTTGTTGTTGTTAGTATCAGAGCATCACTAACCAAAGTATAAGAAAACCACTGACCTAATTGGTCCACCAATACTCCTACCACCAGTCATGACAATCCAGCATCAGCTTTCTCTCCACCAATAACAAACACTTACATAGAGTCACGATGCATCCCCTCTTCCCTTCTCCACTTTGGCTTCTAATCACTATTCCACCCCACTCATCACCCACCTGCGATGGATTTTCATCACTGTTACAATGTTTTTAGCAATGAGATGCTCGAGACGAAAACAGACTAAACATGGTTAACCATATTACCCAAAAAAACCCAAATCTAAAGGCACGGACCATTATGAGTGCATTGAGTAGGAGAATGAAATCAGTATGCAGTCATCAGCTTGCTTCAGAGCATCTCGCTGCAAAAAGAAGAAGCGGAAGAACATGTTCAATCACTTAAAACCATTGTAAAAGAAGATTGGGAATCCATCTAGCCCAGTGAGCCCTCCTGCTTGAAATTAGCCAATGCTCGAGGTTTTAATTTTTTATATTGATCATGTAATGATAGTGTGAAAAGAGATATATCAGAGACAATAGGATTTGGGATATATGATAAATATATGTGAAAATCACATAAATACATTAAAAAGAAAGTCTTTATAGAAAAAGGTTTCCATATTAATAAACAAAAATAAAACATCCCATATTAGGCATTGGGGAGTGTATTTAGGACATGAACACTAGCATAAATCGTGTTTGTACTAACTTCGAAGAACTAGTAATATGAAGGGATATTTACACCCATAACCTTGAGTAGTTTCGTAATTACCCGAAGAACACTCGATAATCACGAATTACACCCATAACCCCGAATAATACTTGACCCTTACATGAAATAACCATGTGTCAAGTTCCGTTTCGATTCACTGTTTACTTTAATGGAAAAAGTTAGATGTTGACAATTTTACCCATTGAATACATATCATATTTATAAAATGATGCCATTATGCAATCAAGGAGGAATTCTCCTTTTATATCCCCATTAATAAATCCAAAGGAGATTACGTGTATAAACGCACCTACATTTATGGGCACATACTGTCTAAGAGTGCCTGAGGTGAACATCTCGGTTATGAAGTTGATGTTCCTCCCGGAAACGTCAACCCAAGAAGCATAGAACTTCATGATGTTCTTGTGCTTGAGGGTCTTGAGGAGGTGGATCTCCGAGCAGAGCCTCTCGAGCTCCTCGAGGCTCTATCGGAAGACTTGGAGTTTCACATGATTTCATGCAACCTCGATCCCCTCATAGTCATTAAAGGCTTTGTAGCTGCAACATTACCAAATGGGCGCAGACCCACATCAGTATTTCGCTCACAAGTAAATCGGACGACATCAACGATCAAGCTGGGGATCATCGTAGATTGTCTTGGACGCTCCCTTGCCGAAGATCTCGTCATATTGTTCATTCAAGAAAACCCAACCGGTCAGCAACCTTGCATATCTTCTGATTGGAACTACGAACTCGGGGTCACCAAGCTCGAACATCCTCGTGGAACTCGAGATTCCTTCCGATCCTCTTCCCTCCAGGCAGTTACATTACATGATATGAGTGGTGAGAAAGGGAGACAAGTCACGGACAATTGGTGCCACCTAAAGGACGTGAATTTCATACGGAGGTGATGGCACCCGTTACCAAATAACGACCCCAGAGGAACGACAAAATTAATTTAGACAGACCAAGAAAGTGGACATCCTGATCACTTGGTCCCTCTCTGCAACTCGACCTCATGACTCAGGTCCGACAATTAGCAGATAAAGATCTTTGTCTTTGCCTAATTTTCCACTCTTATCTCGTGAGGAGTCGTAATGACTTTGCTAATCAAAAGGAGGGGAGGTTATCGGCGAGGTAGGGCGAGCTGGAGGAGGAAGAAGGGAGGGGAGATGGTCGACGGGGGTAGGGCGAGCTGGAGGAGGAAGAAAGGGAGGGGACGCGATCGGTGGGAGTGGGGCGAGCAAGATGAGGAAGAAGGTGAGAGGGAGGCGATCGGCAGGGGTGGTGTGAGCTGGAGGATGACGAAGATGAGGGGAGACAATCAGCAGGGGTGGGTGAGGAGGAAGAAGAAGGGGAGGGAAGGTCGTCGGCTAGGGTCGGGCGAGCAAGAGAAGGAAGGGAGGGGAGGCAATCGACGAGGGTGGGGCGAGTTGGAGGAGGAATAAGGGGAGGGGAGGGGGTCGGTAGGGGTGGGGTGAGATGGACGAGGAAGAAGGGGAGGGGGAGGCAATCGGCAGGGGTGGGGCGAGCTGGAGGAGGAAGAAGGGGAGGGAGGCGGTCGGTGAGGGAGGTGCGAGCTGAAGGAAGAAAAAAGGGGAGAGGAGTCAGCCAACGAGTTTGGGGTGAGCTGCATGAGGAAGAAGGGGAGGGATAGGGTCGGTCGAGGGTGGGGCGAGATGGAGAAGGAAGAAGGGCAGGGGAGGTGGTCGACAAGGAGGGGCAAGCTAGAGGACGAAGAAGGGGAGGGGGATGTGTTGGAGGACGAAGGAGGGGTGAGTTTTTTATTTTTTAACTTTGGTTAACTTCAGTTGTTATATTGTGGATTGGTTAGATTAACTCAATCCTCTAGTTGAGTTAATGAATTAAACTAACGGATGTTATTGATGCAAAACGGTGCACTTATTTGGGGTCCTGGATGTAATTCATGATTATCGAGGGTTCCTGAGGTAATTACGAAACTACTCTTGTTTACGGGTATAAATATCCCTAATATAAAAAGTTATTAGTTAGTGATAACTACTAAGTTACTAAGTATCATCATATTTAAAGTATAATCACTTGAGTGCAAGTTTATTGTTTGTAGTAATAAATCCGTATTAGGTATAAAATAAATCACATCTTAACTTTAGACTTATAAAGAGTACTAATGAAGAGAGAATTAACAATAAAACTAATATACAAAGTTCAAATCGAATACATAAAATTGAGATTCAATACATAAAACTCCAATCTTAGTATACAAAATTCTGATTTAAGATTAACAATATTTTTAATTTACAGAACTAAGAGCATTGAGAGAAAATGTGCCAAAATCCTAAAAAGGTACATGTTTGAGTTCAAAAATGTTAAGAATTAGCATTTCAAATGTTCAAGAAGCCCGTAAATGAGTGATATACGAATAAATGAAGAACCCTATCACACCATCATTTAAAAGATCAAAATTTTTTAAAATATCTTCTAAAAGTATACAAGACCTCTTTATATAAAGAAAGTATTATTAAAGCGCAATGGGAAATAAAAGGCCTTATATAGATGACATCAATCAGAAATAACATGTGCTTCATTTATAGCATTTCAATGATATTATCAATACAAACCGACACATTGCCAGTATATCTCCGACACATTGTCGGTATATCTCCATATGTTGACCGATATCTTGAAAAAGGACATACAAGCCATACCCATGTCTTATATTCCATCAATATGACATATTGACTGATATATTAGCCATATATCATTGATATTTCAATCCATGACAAAGCTTCATTTAAAACCTCCCCTATGACGGGTTCAATCAGCCTATCATGTTGTTCCTATGACAAACTGGAAATCAACCTAACATACGAATGCAACTCCATGCACGACTTGGTGCATCATGAACTCTCGGAAGGGTCTTGTTGGAGCCCATCCCAACTCCCTCTATCTCATAACCTCAATATCACTATCAAGCTACATATGGTGTTTATCCTCCTCTCCAAGGCCATAGGCCCATAAGGTAAACGAAACAGGTGTTTGTTTGCACCCCCTGTATGAACGAAATGGGAGATAAAAGGCCTCATATTTAAGATATTGATTGAAATGGGGGGAAACATGTGTACATGCACTTTGATATCATCGAATACAAATCCGATGTATAATTATTAATTAATATATCACTGACATATCATACATGCACTTGATGATATCATCAAATACAACCCCGGAGCAAGGCCTTAAATGTCGGATTTTGGTTTCGTTTCGATAAGCCAAGAAAGAGAAATTCGGTGGAATTTCGATGGAATTACGGTGAAATGACCGGAAATTAGGGAAAATACTTGAAATTTTATTTTTTTAAAAAAATTAAGACTTTTAATATTCTTTAACTCAATACAAGAGATAGAAATATAGTTCGTTTGCTAATAGTAAGATATCAATATGATATGTTACATAAAATTTCCATCCAATTGCCACAACAGTCAAAAAAGTAGTATATTGCTCAGAACCAGAACCAGATTTGGAACCGTAATTAGAAGTCATTGGTTTCTCCTCTTGAACATGAAGAGAATGGTGGCATGTGAGCACCTCTTCAACAAGAATGAGGTGACAAATATGATAACAACTAATTATATATATCAAAATAAATAAAAAATATGAAAAAAAATATTTTCAGGTAAAATTATAATTTAACTCCTCAATCTTGTGTCAAAGTGATTTGGTTTGGATTTAGATATAAAATATAGAAACTAGCTAAAGAAACTTCTTTAAGCAATGTAAATCACTCTAACAACTTAACACATTAACGAATAAATATGTGACAATTCATTAATATATGCAAATTTCGATGAAGCGGAAGGGTAGCTTTTCATATTTTTATTATTTCGTCGAAACGACATGTAGTTTCAATGAAATTTTATTGACATTTCGGTGATATTTTGTTGAAACATTGGAAAAGAAATAAGGGAACGTTTCGATTTCGGTGACCTAAAGAAATGGAAATTTCAGAGAATTTCGGTGGAATTTCATTGAAATTTGAGGCCATGCCCCGGAGTATAATAGATATATCAAAGACATTTCCAGACAATTGATCGATATCTTGAAAACGGATAGATGAACCATATAAGTGCCCTACTATTTTGTCGACTACGTAATATATTGATAAAAATAATGCTACATTACATCATGATGTCTAGATACATGCCGAAGATGTGCTCCCGTCCTCTATAACCGGTCTAATCATGTCATGTTGTTCCTATTTCATCTCCTTCAATGTATTATAACAGATCCGGGTTGAGTATATATTAGAAGGATCTTTAGTGATGGCTTAGGGATTCAAAAGAAACAAGTTTTATTATGTTGTTGCAATAAACAATTCTCATGTTGCAACTTCTTTTGATGAAACAATTCATGAGAAAGCAGTTGAAGTATTTAATAGATGGGTACCCCACTTATGTTTAGACCCACATAGATGAGTAATGGGACTCCGTTCTATTTGCGGGGCTACATAAGAAACCCCACATCCCTAGTACTCATCGAGAAATTCTAATAAAAGATCCGACCCTTTGAGGCCTTCTCTCATGGTTTCATCTCGCTCCCTAAGGAGTAGGATTCCACGTAAAACATGAGCGTTACATGAATTGTATTTCTTTATTTTGTTCATTAAAGTTTTGATTATGCTTCCGCATTCTTGTTTCAATGAGGTATCATAGCAAGTCATTCGTGGTCCGATTTTAGGGTTCATTTTTTAAAATTGTATTATGTTCATGGTTGATAATTTGTCCATGCCCATGAAAAATCTAGGGTTCCTGATGGAACCCTAATTTTCCATGATGTTGAGATCTAGAGCATTCCAGGTTCCCGCAATCTTCAGATCAATAGTGCACACAGATCACCAAAGTCATGATCTCTGTTGAAGGGAATAAGCAAGATGAATTTCCATTAACCCTAGAGCTCTCTTATATAGGAGAAAAGCTCTATGGGTAATTTACATAAAGAAGACAAACAAAGACTAAATACTAAAATTACTCTAACACTCCCCCTCAAGCTGGAGCATATATATCCAACATGCTCAGCTTGGAACAGCAAAGATGAAATGGACCCCTAGCAAGGGCCTTGGTGAACATGTCTGCAACCTGCTCTCCTGATGATACATGAGAAGTTGAAATAAGTCCTTTTTGAATTAAGTCCCGTGTATAATGGCAATCCACTTCAATGTGCTTCGTCCTCTCATGGAAGGCTGGATTATTGGCTATGAACAAGGCTGCTTGATTATCACATTTCAGATGCATGGGAAGAGGAACATCAATAGTTAAATCGGTCAAAACGGATTTAACCCACATCATCTCAGCACTACCTTGGGCCATTACCCTATATTCTGACTCTACACTGGATCGAGCCACCACAGTTTGCTTCTTACTTTTCCAAGCTACTGGTGAGCTGCCAACAAATACAATAAAGCCTGAAGTTGACTTTCTATCATTAGGACACCCAGCATAGTCTGCATCAGCATAACCTGTGACAGATATAGAGGTATCTCTTCTATACAGAAGACCAGTACCTGGAGACGACTTCAGATATCTCAAGATCATAAAAACAGCATTCATGTGAGCCTGCCTGGGTTGCTCCATGAATTGACTTACCCTATTAACCGCAAAGGCTATATCCGGTCGGGTAATAGTGACATACAAGAGCTTTCCCACTAGCTCTCTATATCGTCTCTTGTCTACCTCCTCAGAGTCATCATCATAAAGTTTGACATTAGAATCCATAGGAGTAGCAGCTGGTCTACACCCTGCCATACCTGTCTCAGATAAGAGATCAGTAACATACTTCCTCTGTGTCATTACCATACCTTACTTGTTTCGTGCAAACTCCAGCCCCAAAAAGTAGCGAAGTGTACCCAAATCCTTCATAACGAACTGCTCACTAAGAAACTCCTTGGCTGCTTGAATGCCCTGCTCATTACTGTCTGTAATAACAATATCATCAACATACACTAAGATGATCACAGTACCTCGCTGGTCTCTCTTTACAAAGAGAGTATGATCTGCTGTAGATATGACGAAGCCCCTTTTCTCAATCAACTCTGAGAGCTTCTGAAACCAGGCCCGTGGACTCTGCTTAAGGGCATAGATGGCCTTATGAAGACGGCAAACCATACCTGACTCCCCCTCAGCAGCAAACCCTGGTGGCTGCTGCATATACACTTCTTCCTGCAGGTCACCATACAAGAAAGCATTCTTGACATCCAACTGAAATAGGGGTCAGTCACGGACAACAGCCACGGCAATGAGAATCCGTAGGGTAGAGTGTCGTGCTACTGGAGAAAACGTCTCCTGATAGTCCACCCCATATGTTTGGGTGAACCCACGAGCAACCAACCTGGCTTTGTATCTATCAACCGTACCATCAGGCCGATGTTTAACTGTAAAGACCCATTTGCAGCCCACTACTGACGCACATGGTGGAAGTTGCACCACACTCCACGTACCATTTGACTGCAACGCCGCCATCTCCTCCTCCATAGTTAAACGCCACGAACCGCTCTGTAGGGCCTCCTGATATGACCGTGGGATCTCCACAGCCGATAACCCTACAACAAAGTGACGAAAGTCTGGAGATAAACGCTACAAAGAAGCCTGAGAGGCAAAATCCATCCCATATTTGGGATTCAAAGTCCGAGCACGCTTCTGCCTTCGATGAGCAATAGAAATGTCTAGATCATCAACTGGAGGAGTAGAATCATCTGTAATCTGTACATCCATCTGTACATGCAAATCACCCGTGCCATTAGTAGTTCTCGAATGTTCAGTACATACCTCGGGCGTGCTGGATGATGGAGGAGGCACATGAGCAGAGGGCCGACGTTGATAGACCTGAGGATAAAAAATTGTTGCTGGTGGTGGCGGTGGTGGTGGTATAGGTTGTGGTGGTGGTGGTGGAGTGGAACATGGAACAGATGGAGGAGGAGGTACATAGATATCATCTCCTTCCTCCGAGTGAGTGAGTCTGTCACCTGTAGGAGAAAAATACATAATGGACTCAAAGAAGGTGACATCAGCACTAACATAGTATCGTCGTCTAACTGGATCAAAACACCGATACCCTTTTTGGGTTTTGGAATACCCCACAAAAATGCATTTGACAGCTCTGGGAGAGAGCTTGTCAAGACCAGGAGAGAAGCATGAACAAATGCAACAGACCCAAAGACACGTGGTGTTAGGGAGAAAAGATCCGCCTCGGGAAACGCAGTCAAGAACGGGATCTTCTCTCCTAACACTAACGAAGGCATGCGGTTGACCAGATAACACGCAGTTAGAACCGCATCCCCCCAATAGGAGTGAGGGGCACGACTCTTAATCAATAGGGTCCTGGTGATGTCCAACAAATGAGGATGTTTCCTTTCAGCCACCCCATTCTGTTGGGAGGTGTAAGCACATGACGTCTGATGCACAATCCCATGAGACATAAGAAATTTTGAGATATGAGAACTACATAATTCAAGAGCATTATCAGACCGTATGAACTTCACTCTAGCAGAGAAAATATTTTTGATTTCAATAATGAAAGACTGGATAACATGTGCAGCATCAAACTTATTTTTAAGTAGGAACACCCAAGATAACCTAGAAAATTCGTCAACTGCAACAAGATAAAACATGTGTCCTTGAAGGTCAGGGACACGACTGGGACCCCAAATATCAAAATGTAGCAGCTCAAACAGACCATGACGACTCGGACCTATACGACTCTGAAACGACGACCGATGATGTTTGCCAAGTTGGCAAGCCTCACACTGAAAAATAGACCTCGGAGAAATCTGAGGAACGATATGTATCATCTTTTGCAAGGGAAGATGACCAAATCGGAGATGCCATGTGTAAGGTGAGACAGATCCAGCCTTCATAGAAGAGACACCAGCATAAGGAGACTGCACCAGTTTATAGAGACCCCCTTGCTCACGGCCAGTTCCAATCACTCTGCCCGTTAGTATGTCCTAAAACACAAGAGTAGAAGGGTCAAATATGGCACGACAATGTAAATCTTTAGTGATTTGACTAATGGATAGCAGATTCATGGAAAAAGCGGGAGCATAAAGAACATTCTGAAGCCGTATCCCAGGGGTCAATTGCACCACCCCCTGACCAATAATGGGAGAGTCTGTCCCATCAGCAATCACCACAGAGCGTCCTGTCTGGGTAGCAATAAAATCATCTAACTGCTTTTTGTCACCACATAAATGGTAAGATGCTCCTGAGTCCATGATCCATTCTGATAGATCTGCACTGTAACTACTAGTAAGTGCATACGTTATACCTGAAGAAGATGCTGAGCCGGCTATCTCAGTGGATCCTGAAGTACTAGCTGGTCCTTGGCCAAGCATAATCTCCCTAAGTCTCGCCACTAGCTCCTCAAACCTCTGATCCGAGGCAAGGGAAGGACCCCCTTCCTGCTGAGCTTGCTCTGCCATCCGTGTCGTAGTAGTAGGAAACCCATGCTTGGAATAGCATGTTTCCTCAGTGTGTCCAGTCCTGCGACAGTAGGTGCACGGCTGTCTAGGAGGTCTGCTACCTCCTCCTCCTCGGCCACGACCACCTCTACCTCGAAAATGTGAATAGCCTCCTCTGCCACGAGATGTTGCCATGACTGATGGTGTCCAAACTCCACCATGAGATATGGAGAGTCTACTCAACCTGCGATATGCCTCCTCCATAGGTGGTATGGTGGCATCTGTAAGAATCTGTGCTCTGGCGGCATCATACTCCGATCAAGGGCTGCTAGAAACACTCCAGTCATTACCGAGTCCTTGTATGCCTTGAGCTGCTCCGGTGTGGTTGTCAATGGGATGTACCCATGTAGCTTCTCAAACATACCCCTCAGAGATATGTACAGGGTACGAAGAGGACGCCCGTTCTGCTTCGATGTAAAGATATCATGCTGAAGTTGTAAGATCTTGGACTCGTTCTTGGCTGGAGAATATGTGGCTGCCAGAATATCCCACATAGCCTTTGCAGTGGGTTGGCTCAGAATGTCATTGGCTATCTCCATAGACACAGTACCGGATAGCCAAACACGCGCATAAGCATCATCAGCCTCCCATGAGGCGTTAACCCCCAGTCTTCTCAACAGGTTCCTCTTGTGTGAGGATATGTTTCTTGCCAATGCATTACATCAGACTCATGAACTGCATGGCCCACAGTTCATAGTTCATACCATCCATCTTCACAACGGGTGCAGGACCTTTGAAGGCACCCAGAGACGGAAGATCTACCTTGTTGTCAGACATGATGACAACAGTATCCTGCAACTGGGGTTACACGACTAGACTAGAATGTCTACGTGTACATAGATGAGGGCCGCCGTGTCCGTAGACTCACACGACACCACCCTTCAAATCACGACCCGCGGCTAGCGTGCACGCACCATGGGGTGGCACACTACGTCTGACATATATGCACTAGGGTGCACACGGTTGCACATGGTTGCACATGCACGAACTTGCACACGCATACAGGCAGTGCACTGGAATGCACAGTGGTGCATATAGCGTCACTGCGCAATGCACGTGCTTGCACAGGGATGCGCAATATGAGATGCGCGATGTGCACGCACCCTGCGCACGAGATCAGTGAAGGCTATGCACAGGGGTGCACTGGACTTGCGTCACGCACCCTGCGCATGAGGTTGGTGAAGGCGCTGGACTGGGGTGCACTGGTCTTGCGTCAGGGGTGCGCACAATGGGATGATCGATGTGCACGCACCCCGCACACGAGAACGACGAAGGCCCTCCGACCTAGGGCTTCTGCACGATGCGAGATCGACGAGGGCACTCCCGACCTAGGGCTGCAGCACGAAGGTGCTTCCCACCTTGAGGACGTCTCGCGCACAGGCCTGCGCACGGCTGGAGAAGCTTCCCAGCCAAGGGGCGGCACCGACCTTGATCGAGAGAGAGAGAGAGAGAAAGGGGCGGCGGGTGGGGTAGGGCTAGGGTTAGGGTTTCGAGAACTCCGGTCTAGGACCGTTGCTCTGATACCATGTTGAAGGGAATAAGCAAGATGAATTTCCATTAACCCTAGAGCTCTCTTATATAGGAGAAAAGCTCTATGGGTAATTTACATAAAGAAGACAAACAAAGACTAAATACTAAAATTACTCTAACAATCTCTAATTCGCGCATCCTTGCAGATCTAATTCTCCATGAAGGACAAGAGAGTTATTTGCTTAGAGCCTGAACGACAATAGAAAGTCACATTCAACGAACTTCAAGAACACGAAACAAGCAACAACTACGGCACTTCGAGCATACATGTCAATGTTTCCACCATGCAGTTGTACGAGATCTTCCCTTATTGCAAGAACGAGATCGTCCTTCATTTTCAAACACCTCCACGTGAAGAGCATTGAACGTTGCCACCTTATTCGCCATCGTCCGGAGTGCAACCTCCAGATATGTCCACAAAGCTAGCTTGTTAACAAGCGGGGGGCGCTACCGCCAAGCGACACCCTTGCACTATCTTCTCTCCCTCAAAGCTACAACGGCTACCAGTGAGGTCTCAACATAATCTCCTCTAAAGCAATGGGTAATGGGTTCTACAAGGAGAAACCTAACCCTATTCTCTTTCTAGGGGGTGATACGCCCTCTACTCGAAACGGAGGGCCACATCCAACTTTTTTTATTTTACAATTTTGTAATGGCCCATTGGGCCGAGTTCTGAGCAAGGCCTTAAATGTCGGTTTCGGTCACCATTTCGGTGATCGGCCGAAATAGATATTCGGTGGAATTTCGGTCTAAATCCAATCAAAATTTCGGTCATTCCAGTCATTTTTTATACTAGGGCCCTCATATTTCGGTCATTTCGGCCATTTCGTTCGAATTTCGATTTCGACAGGATATCAGATATTCGACAGAAATTCGACCGAATTTCGTTGAAATTTCAGGTTATGGTCTGAGAGTAGTAAAGAGAGAGATCCAACAGGTCTGATGTAAACAAAAAATGAGAAAAAAAGGAGGGGTGGCCCAACCGTGGAATGCAAGTTGTTGCTATCAGAAAAAAAGTGGGTTGAATGTATCTGGCCCAAAGTGGGCTGTTTAAAAAAAGAGGCAGATTAAAAAGAGTATAGCCAAAAAGGGGGAATGGCTTTAAAAGGGGGGAGAGAGGAGGTTTGAAAAAATGATAACAAAAATGGGGAGAGCTGTCATCGTACAAAAAGATGTACGAAAAAATAAAAAAAATAAAAAAAGAGCATAGCCACGAAAAATGAAACAACTACAAAAAAAGAGTGATGTGTGCACAAAAAAGCACATGAAAAAAATGTATGTTTAGTTTTAGTTTCTCCCAACTTGATGATCCATGATCCAGCAGGTCTGATGTAAACAAAAAATGAGAAAAAAAGGAGGGGTGGCCCAACCGTGGAATGCAAGGTGTTGCTATCAGAAAAAAAAGTGGGTTGAATGTATCTGGCCCAAAGTGGGTTGTTTAAAAAAAGAGGCAGATTAAAAAAAGAGTATAGCCAAAAAAGGGGGGATGGCTTTAAAAGGGGGGAGAGAGAAGGAGGTTTGAAAAAATGATAACAAAAATGGGGAGACTTGTCATCGTACAAAAAGATGTACGAAAAAATAAAAAACAAAAAAGAGCATAGCCGCGAAAAATGAAACAACTACAAAAAAAGAGTGATGTGTGCACAAAAAAGCACATGAAAAAAATGTATGTTTAGTTTTAGTTTCTCCCAACTTGATGATCAATGATCTTATTTTATCAAGTATGGAAGAAAATGGGAATGAGAGAGAGCATCACATATATTCTTCTTGAAATATATCTACAAGGCTTCTACTGCCCGTCCATGACTGACAGACCGATACTCCAGACTCTAAGTGCCATCAGTCGTCTTCACCGAGCATCGACTACTTCGTCGAGGTGTCTGTCCTCGTTTATTAATCCGGACTGGATTTTCTTCTTTTACAACGACTCTTCTCCAGGCACGATCTGGTATTACATCGACTACTACAGGCACGACTGAGGCTCTTTCCCGATGGCTTGAAAGTCGCAGACATGTCCTCGAGCAAGGTCTTATACCAAAAGTGGTACTTCGAATGATGTGTCTCCATCCTCGTCACTTTCGGATGTATCGAGTGAAGAGGAGTTGTGGACATTTTCTTTTTTTTTGCAAGTTGCAGCTTTCTTAGCTCCAACTTGAGGGGGAGTGTTGAAGTCATGTTTAGTCCTACATACTTTGATATTTTGTTCGTTCTTGTTCTGATTATGTTTCTGCATCCTTATAAACAAAAGCAATGGCTTTTTAGCCCGAAAAAGGGGAAACACTCTAGAGGTGCATGCCCTACACACATATATATAATAAAGATAACAAAGAAAAATCTTGCAACGGTCGGGTCTCAAGAAGAGATCTAGCGAGAAGAGTTAATTAATAAATAGAACATGCCGAATAGAAAATTTATCCCATTACGTGAAAACCAGATCGCTCGGATAATGACAATGGGACGCAAAGTTCCACCATGGGCATGAGTTGGTTGACCACCAGAGAGCTCCACCAATTGGTGTGAGAAGAGAGATCCACCCACCATATGTCCACAACTTGCCAGATCTCCCAAACACATGTGCACGAGTAGAAGAGATGAGCCAGGTCCTCGCCCTCACTACCACACATAATGCAATAGGTGTCGTCCTCTTAACAAAGGTGGATCGTCTGACCTTCATAAGTAAAGAGCTCAGTTTGTAAAGTCAAAGAAAAAAATAATCTTCAGTGAAACCATTGGGTTTAGATTAGGCTACAATCTTTTCCCCTAACACCTAGACCAAACATAGAGTTGACAGTGAGTGTCTTGTAAGTTTTTCTCACAGAAAAGTAATCATCACACCAAACCCAATGACAACGATCCTCAGATGGGCCCGAGCAACTCATCGCATCAGACACCCATAGGAACTCTCCTCATTGTTCAGTAGAGAGGAAAAACATAACATCCATTGGCTATCCACCCAAGCTACCGTAGCAAGCATGTCACGATCCTCGACGAGTGCAAATAGATGCAGGAAGCACTCCTGAAGCAGGTCGTCACCTGACTAATTATCCTTTTTATACAGGAAGGGCTCCTCATTGCCTAGAACTAAGCGCATCTACATGGGTATCTCATGGACAACTGAGCAGATCCTTTTCCACAAAGCAGAGGAAAGGTGCTGAGAGGACTCGATAACAATGGGTTGCCCAGATATCAAAAATGTGTCAAAGAATTGACTCAAAAAAATAAATGTGTCAACGAAGACAAGAAGGAAGATCCTCTCCCAGGCCCCACAATCATGTTGCCCACTTGAGCAAGAGAGTCTTATTCACCTCCTCCAATATAAGGAACCCCAAGACTACCATGATAGTGGGGGGATCTGACCAGCTCCAAGTTCACCATGGGTAAGCCCCTCGATCGCCCATTTGACGGGCTACAAAAGAAACGATGCATACAAACCACCACGCGATCATCTCCATAGGGAAGATTCTTGTGGAAATGAAAAAAATATGGGAATTGATGCCAAAAACCCCTTTAGCAAAACAAATCTCCCCCCACGAGAAAGACAAGAAGCCTTCCACCTTGCCAACTTTTGATCCAACATCTCGATCAATAGGAGCTAATAATATTGCCACAATCTACTTCAAGTCAGGAGGAGGTTGAGCTACCCCATGTGTAGGGATCCACGTGGAGTGTCAATCATCCTGCATACTTAACAACCCCAGCACCAGAAAGTCTAAAAAGGACAAAAGTCGACTTAGCTCTATTCATTGCCAGGGAAGAAAGTTCCCCAAAAATGTCTAGCACGATGCCCATGGCTCTAACTGCTTCGCAACCCCTCAATGAAGGAAATGGCATCATCTGTGTACTCCATGATAGGGACGAATATAACCCCCCCCCCCCCAACCCAGGACCTCTCCCTCTTAGGATAACCTAACTAGTCATAATAGCGAGCACGTCAACTAATGAATAACAGTGGTGCTAAGGGACAATCTTAGCAAACTTCTCTCTATGGTTGAAAGAAACCTTCTTTTGGTCGACCATTGATCGGGACTGAGAAAGAAGTGGTAGTGATACATTTCATCATTCATGTAAATCCACAGCTTAGGAAAACTATGCACAACATGATGGGCAACATGGCCTACCTAACCAGGGAAGACCAAAGAAAGCACCAATCAACATGATCATAGGCTTTGGAGAAATCAACCTTCCATAATAGGCTATTTACTCAAATGTTCTTCTAGACGACCACCATCTTGGAAGCCATCACACTACTATCCATCATCAAATGTTGAGGAACGAACGTCGTCTGTATTGAAGCAATCAAATCCTCCACAACAAGGCTTTGACAACGATCGGGGAGACGGCATTAGACAAAGATAAGGGTGGAAATCTTCAATCCTTTAAGCACCATCCTTCTTGGGAGTAGAAAAAGCAGTGTCATATTAATCATGTCAAATCCTCGGTCTATCATAGTGAATTCGACCATAACCGCAGCCAAAATTGCTCAAGTAGTCTCCCAAAATTCCTTAAAGAACAACATGGGGAAGCTGTTAGGACCCGACGCCCCTTCAACATTCAGTTCCAAGATCGTCCTACAAACTTCAGCAGCATGGAAGTCCTTAATGAGATCACTATGTTGGTTGTGTGAGAAGCAAGATGCCGCCCTTTCAAATAATCAGTGGTCCCATCTTGGCAAGATCCAGGTTATGCGATGAAAGCAGTCAATTGTTGCCTTGTCAACATCATGATCTCCCTCAAATCGATCCCCAACAACCAAGATAGCATGAATGAAATTACGACACCTTCCATTTGCCATAGTACGAAAAAACTTTGCATTTGCATCCCCCTCATTTACTCATAGATGATTGTATCTCTGTCGCCACTCCACCTCATGTTTCGTATCTTCCTCAAGTATGGCGACTTACCTCTCCAAGATCCATCAGCATGCCTCTCTCCACAAGCTAAAGCGAAGATGACTCACGTGTGTGCTCTATCGGATCTAGGTCATTAATCATGTTTTGAGCCACAACACGACGGGCAACATGGCTTTCACAAACTTGTTTCCTATAGCTACATAGTTTCTTTCAAGAGCCTCTAACTTGTGAAAGAGTCGAACATTTAGTCATCCCGTCTCCATCAATAGAGGACCAGAAGTCCACCAACATCTCCTTGAAACCCTTCTCAAGTAACCAAGACTTCTCACATCTAGAAAAATACCATGGGAGAATGGTCTCCACAAATGAATAGGAGATTGGGGTATGCTCCGATCTAGATCGGGGCAGAGCCAAGACCAGAAGTTTCTCATAACAAAAAAAAGAAAAAAGTCTAGTCTAGACCTTGAACGAGAGTTACGTCACGTGTAATAGGAGTCCAAGGCGACCAATTCCTTAACCTAGAGGTCGTTCACAACTTCGACAAATCAAGTGATCCCAACTCTTGCTTGCCACCAGGTGCGGATGGTCAGAGGACAAAAGTGAGAAGTTGATGTCAACCCAATCAACCACCCCTCAGTCGAGTAACACTACCTAGCGACCATCAAATAGAATCAAAGTTACCAACAACAAGTATGATCGGGTTGGACCATATGCACATACGTGAGTGAGCCAGCTCTCATGTTCTTTAACAGCACAGAAATTGCGTGGTTGCCCAACAATTCAGACTCACACCCAAAGAGGTCACCATTCCATGCCACAATCATCCCTTCCCCCAGTAGCTGGCATGGCCATGTAGTCCATGAGATAAGCGCCCCCTATCGATGACCGTAGATGTCTTGTCCATAACTAAATTTTAATCTCCTGGAGGAAAACGACGTCCACACGACATTCAGAGAGGAGTTACGTGATAGCTCCCCTCTTATCCGAGTCACCTAGACCCCGCACATTCCAAAAAATAACCTTCATTGAGTCAAAGTTTTTATCTCGAGGATGTAGACCACATCTGTCTCCATGGCAATACCGTCACAAAAGAAAGCATCGCTAGGAGGTGCACAAGTCGATAGACCAAGGACAATTGTACATAGGAGGGGGCAAGCATCGCTAGGAGGTGCACAAGTCGATAGACCCAAGGACAATTGTACATAGGAGGGGGTTTCGAAAGACGAGGCCCTGAGACAGTAGTGAACGTAAAATCATAACTCAGCCCCTCCTTCCAAACAGCAAAGGTGGACTAGGATAGGTGGGAAGGCCCATACTCTTCTTTTGGCACTTTGGGCCCTTGCCAATAGTCGTGGAAGGATCCATGAGAACTGGATTTAGACCAATCAACTCCATCCATGAGAGAAGTCCACAATGCTACCTACCTAGCAAAATATGTGGGAGAAACTCCAGCTCTAAAGGAAGAGATGGAAACAAGTCCCACGAAGGCGCAAATGAACACGACCAATGGCAGGAGAAGGTCGCAGAACATATGCTCTCGGACTAAGCAGGGAGCATCTCCATGGCAGGGAACATAACTGGGAACAGTAAAGCGAGGACCACCTCAAAAGTCACCGCCTTAGGATCCAAGTTACCAACCACTTGTTTCAATAAACTATAGAAGTATAAATGATATAATAGAATCAGGGCCACCTCAACCAGTAGGGTGGAGCATGGGCTCGGGCCGGCCCGACCCAGCCCGTTGCCCGGCCCGCATTAGCCTGACCCAAGCACAAGCCCACTGCCTAAATGGGCGGGCCTGGGCTGATTTTTTGGCCAATTTATAAAGTCAAGCTGGGCTCGAGCTTGCATGTGCCCAACCCATCGGCCCACGGGCCGGCCCGACGCATGCCCACATTCAGGCCCGACGGGCCCGCCCGCCGGCACGCCCGCGGCCGCCCACTAATTCCCACCGCGGACCCCCCTAGCCCTAATTCCATTTCCCCCCTACGCGACCGTCTCGCCTAGCCCTAGTAGCCGCTACCCTCCCATCCCACCCGACTCCCCGACTCCCCGACTCTCTCCCTCACCTCTCCACGGCTCCACCTCCCCTCTCGGCCGCTCCACCTCCCCTCTCGATCGTCCACCCTATGGCTCCATCTCCCCGCGAGCCACTCCACCCTACGGCTCCACCTCCCCGCGAACAGCATCCACCCTCCAACCGCCTCTCCCTCCCCTCTCCACATCCTCTCTCGGCGACTCCACCCCTCCGACCCTAGTCATTGGTTGCCGCCCACCGCAGGTGCCCGCGCGCGGCTCCAGCCGACTGCCTCCACCCCGCCACACCTCCCTCCCCTCTCCACCTCCCAGCGGGCCAGGCTCTCAGCCCCAGGCTCTGGTGCAACTCACCGTCTTTCGTCATGCACGTGGAGGAGGTATATCGCTCCCTCTCTTGAAATTTTTTTATTAATTCTAAGAATTAGAATGTGAATGTAAATTTATTACTTACTCTAAGAAATAGAATGTGAATTAGAATGTGAATGAGAGTATTAATGTGAATCCATCACTTATTTTTATGCTTTTCAATTAATAGATGTCGAATGAACAAATTAAAGATGTTGCACATGATCCTACAATGGTAGATGTAGAGGATGATATCCCAATTGGAACTAAACGTTCTAGGCAATCACAATCGTGGGTTTGGAACCATCTAACGAAGATTGGGGTAGTTGATGGGAAAGAAATGTGCAAATGTAACCATTGCAAGAAGACTCTTTCATGCCATGCCAAGAGTGGGACAAGCCATTTGATTAGACATTTAGAAAATAAATGCTTATATTTTCGGAAAGAAGCTAAGATGCAGACTTTGCTAAATGTTTCCACTTCTCAACTTGGAAATTTGATCAAGAACAATGCAGGCTTGAATTTGCAAAATGGATTATTTCTGGTGAACTGTCTTTTCGAACAGTTTTGAATCCATACTTTCGCTCTTTCATGGAGAGGTTACAACCTAAATACGAGATCTGATCGAGCTTTACACTGAAGAGGGATTGTATGAAGATTTATCGTTCAGAAAAGAATCAGCTGATGAATATTATTAAAAATACAGGAAGTCGCATTTCTCTTACCAAAGATATGTGATCTTCCATTCAGAATTTGGGTTACATGTCGATTACTGGTCACTTCATTGACAATAACTGGAATTTGCATAAGAAGATTTTGTGTTTTTCAGCACTTGCCTCTCGCCACACTGGATAGAATATTGCAGATATGCTAGTTAGTCGTCTGAATGAATGGAATATTGTGAAGATGTGCACTCTCACTGCTGATAATGCTTCAACTAATGATGTCGTTGTTCGGAATTTGGTTGATCATTTCTCTTCCACTAATGCTTTATTGATGAATGGACGATTTTTTCGTGTGCAATGTTGGGCACACATATTGAACTTGATTGTCCAGGATGGTTTGACAGAGATAAAGGAGCCAATAATCAAAATACGTAGCCTTGTCAAGTGTATCAAATACTCAAATCGTCGATATCAAGAATTTCTTGCCATTGCCGAACAAGAGCGTCTTCCAATCAGTAAGGGCTTAAAATTGGATGTGAACACGAGGTGGAACTCTACATACTTAATGCTCCATTCGGCTCTTTTGTATCAAAAGGTTTTTAATCGTATGAAGAGTCGGGATTTTCAGCTACTGGATGTATCTACTGTTGTTGAGTGGAAAAAGGTGGAAATTATTCATGGGATTCTTGAAAGCTTTTACCTTGCTACAAAAATTGTCTGGACAAAAATATTCCACATCTAACATGTTTTTAGCTTAATTTTTGAGATTGAGAAAGAGTTGAAGGCCCTCCAGAACCATGAAGATATCACAGTTAGAAGCATGGCATTGAAGATGTACACCAAATTTGATAAGTATTGGAATGATAAAGATGCATTGCTTCCATTGGCAATTGCAACCATTTTAAACCCAAGATACAAATTTGATATGTTACAATTTTCATATTCAGAAATTTATTCAGAGGCTGAAGTGACAGAATATATAAGCCATGTTGAAAAGGTTTTCCATTCGTTGTATGAGGAATATGCTTGCAAGCTCAAAGATGCTCATGGTGGAGTGGTTTTGACTCCAATTTTTTTCTATCAGGAGAATGTCATTATGTCTGCAATAAACAAGAAGGAAGATACATTGAGCAAATTTCTTAAGAACGAGGCTTTTGATGGATACTTCTCTAGAGTCCGGAAAAACTGAGATCCAGTTATACTTGGATGATGACATTCTCCTGATATGACTGCAGAGTTATCATCCAAGTATAACTGGATCTCAGTTTTTCCGGACTCTAGAGAAGTATCCATCAAAAGCCTCGTTCTTAAGAAATTTGCTCAATGTATCTTCCATCTTGTTTATTGCAGACATAATGACATTCTCCTGATAAAAAAAATTGGAGTCAAAACCACTCCACCATGAGCATCTTTGAGCTTGCAAGCATATTCCTCATACAACAAATGGAAAACCTCTTCAACATGGCTTATATATTCTGTCACTTCAGCCTCTGAATAAATTTCTGAATATGAAAATTGTAACATATCAAATTTGTATCTTGGGTCTAAAATGGTTGCAGTTGCCAATGGAAGCAATGCGTCTTTATCATTCCAATACTTATCAAATTTGGTGTACATCTTCAATGACATGCTTCTAACTGTGATATCTTCATGGTTCTGGAGGGCCTTCAACTCTTTCTCAATCTCAAAAATTAAGCTGAAAAACATGTTAGATGTGGAATATTTTTGTCCAGACAATTTTTGTAGCAAGATAAAAGCTTTCAAGAATCCCATGAATAATTTCCACCTTTTTCCACTCAACAACAGTAGCTACATCCAGTAGCTGAAAATCCCGACTCTTCATACGATTAAAAACCTTTCGATACAAAAGAGCCGAATGGAGCATTAAGTATGTAGAGTTCCGCCTCGTGCTCACATCCAATTTTAAGCCCTTACTGATTGGAAGACGCTCTTGTTCGGCAATGGCAAGAAATTCTTGATATCGACGATTTGAGTATTTGATATACTTGACAAGGCTACGTATTTTGATTATTGGCTCCTTTATCTCTGTCAAACCATCCTGGACAATCAAGTTCAATATGTGTGCCCAACATTGCACACGAAAAAATCGTCCATTCATCAATAAAGCATCAGTGAAGAGAAATGATCAACCAAATTCCGAACAACGACATCATTAGTTGAAGCATTATCAGCAGTGAGAGTGCACATCTTCACAATATTCCATTCATTCAGACGACTAACTAGTATATCTGCAATATTCTATCCAGTGTGGCGAGAGGCAAGTGCTGAAAAACACAAAATCTTCTTATGCAAATTCCAGTTATTGTCAATGAAGTGACCAGTAATCGACATGTAACCCAAATTCTGAATAGAAGATCACGAATATCTTTGGTAAGAGAAATGCGACTTCCTGTATTTTTAATAATATTCATCAGCTGATTCTGTTCTGAACGATAAATCCACATACAATCCCTCTTCAGTGTAAAGCTCGATAAGATCTTGTATTTAGGTTGTAACCTCTCCATGAAAGAGCGAAAGTATGGATTCAAAACTGTTCGAAAAGACAGTTCACCAGAAATAATCCATTTTGCAAATTCAAGCCTGCATTGTTCTTGATCAAATTTCCAAGTTGAAATTGAACTGCCTTCATCAGAAGTGGAAACATTTAGCAAAGTCTGCATCTTAGCTTCTTTCCGAAAATATAAGCATTTATTTTCTAAATGTCTAATCAAATGGCTTGTCCCACTCTTGGCATGGCATGAAAGAGTCTTCTTGCAATGGTTACATTTGCACATTTCTTTCCCATCAACTACCCCAATCTTCATTAGATGGTTCCAAACCCATGATTGTGATTGACCAGGATGTTTAATTCCAATTGAGACATCATCCTCTACATCTACCATTGTAGGATCATTTACAACATCTTTAATTTGTTCATTCGACATCTATTATTGAAAAACATAAAAATAAGTGATGGATTCACATTCACACTCTAATTCACATTCTAATCCACATTCTATTTCTTAGAATTAATAAAAAAATTTCAAGAGAGGGTGTGGTATACCTCCTCCGCGTGCGTGACGAAAGACGATGAGTTGCACCGGAGCCTGGGGCTGGGAGCCTGGCCTGCCGGGAGGTGGAGAGGGGAGGGAGGTGTGGCGGGGTGGAGGCAGTCGGCTGGAGCCGTGTGCGGGCGCCGGCGGTGGGCGGCAGCCAATGACTAGGGCTGGAGGGGTGGAGCCGCCAAGAGGGGATGTGGAGAGGGGAGGGAGAGGCGGTTGGAGGGTGGATGCCGCTCGCGGGGAGGTGGAGCCGTAGGGTGGAGCGGCTCGCGGGGAGGTGGAGCCGTAGGGTGGACGGCCGAGAGGGGAGGTGGAGCCGGTAGGGTGGAGCGACCGAGAGGGGAGCTGGAGCCGTAGAGAGGTAAGGGAGAGGGTCGGAGAGTTGGGGACTCGGGTGGGATGGGAGGGTAGCGGCTACTAGGGCTAGGCGAGAGGGTCGCGTAGGGGGGAAATGGAATTAGGGCTAGGGGGTCCACAGTGGGAATTAGTGGGCGGGCCTGTCGGGCCTGAATGTGGGCATGAGTTGGGCCGGCCCGTGGGCCGATGGGCTGGGCACATGCAAGCCCGAGCCCGACCCGACATTATAAACGTGCCAAAAAATCAGCCCAGGCCCGCCCATTTAGGCAGTGGGCTTGAGCTCGAGTCGGGCCAATGCGGGCCGGGCAGCGGGTTGGGTCGGGTCGACCCGGGCCCATGCTCCACCCTACACAAGACTCACAACCTTCCAGTCGGGATTTTACTCCACCAATTTCTTCTCAGTGGCCCGCTCCGAAAACACCAGCATGAAAAACTCGAGTCCCACAAGAGGAAAAGTAAGAGCCCCAAGTACCCTTCATCCGCTTTATTTGTCTGAGTAGAACAAAGTAGGCACCCATTGTAGTGTGCACTCACCCTACATAGTAACAAGTAAACAGCTTAAATTGCAACCAAACTTCATAAGTCAAACTTCGGATAGAGTCTTGGCATGATTGAATGCATTTAAATCTCTACCGAAAAACAACCCCCATTACATGCCAATTAAAGGCCCACAAAATCAAGAACGGATTCACCTATAATTGGATGTTCGAAATGAGCAGCATCGAGTAGTCTCAACTCCAACCTGCTTGGGTAATCCACCAAATCAATCAAAGCACCTAGCAACACACTCCTAGCTTGATCACAAGCAATGAACAAGTGTGGTACATCCTACGGAGCGGCAGATCAGAACGAACAGACCATATTTGTCCCCAAAAAAATTACCTCTATGTGTTATTGTCATAAACACCCTCATCACTATAGCCAGAGAAAGACCTTCACCCGAAAGGCCCTTTTGAGGACCAGATCAACCTAATCCCAGTCATCATGTTAAAAAAAGTACTAGTAGCCACGGCAATGTAAGCCTTATTTATAAAAAAAAGTCACCAACAAATCATGTCGAATGATTTTTCATATTAGAGGGACCTTCAACTAAATCACGGCCATGTATAACTTAAACAAGTAGTCCACCAAATTAACCAAACCACCTAACAACACACTCATGGTCAGATCATAAGTAATGAACAAGGTTTCTATATTCTACAAGGTGGCAGAACACATTGAATAGGTCGCCTTTGTCCCCTAAAAAATCACGTGTAAAATCCATCTAAACAATAACCAAATTTCTAACATAGTTTCTCAAATTCCAAAATTGTAATAAAATATTTGGAATATCGGCCAAATATAGTGTTACATATCGATGATACTATAGATGTACTGAAGATTTCTAGTGATATCTAAGAAAAAGGAATAAGTATGATATCGATCTGGTCAAAGTTGGAGAGATGATAAATCATGTGACAAATTGCCGATATATGACAGAACTTCATTCAGCAATGAGGGTGCAAGTATTTATCAACAAGCATGATTTCATGTTTCTATGTAAATGTGTGCATACATCAGATGTGTGAAGAAACATTGGATTGCAGGGGACACACAAGTAATTATGCAGGACTGGCATGAAAGGAGCAAGATAAAAAAAGTCGCACCAAACGTTTTATGAGAGTATCCAAGTTTTCGGTCTTGAAGCAGAGAACTTTAGACAATAACATTAATAAAGAGAAGATAAGGTGGTGGGAATTTATCAGATCATCAAGTTAGAACCAACTTTCCAAAATCATGACAAGGGGAATTGAATAAATAGTTATTGCGAAATCTTAATCCATATTGTAAAGAAAATAAGGAAGAAATTATAAACATGCTCAAGAAGAAGAAATCCAAAAGGATATTCAAAAGGACAGCAGGATGCGCAAAGCATAAAACACCTTGTCACCTACTATGTGCATGGTCCAAGGAACAATCAGGAAACTTTAGGATCTACTAACAAGGGCTTACCTTCATTTTTCACAAATAATACTATCTGTGATTCCAAAAATAAAAAATATAGACAAGTCACAAGCATATCTCTTACAATAAACTAGACACCAGTTCTCCAGAATTAAACTCACGCTTAATGCATACAATTAGCATGACGCATATGTGAGCATGCATTTAAAAAATAAAAATCCAAACATGCCATGTCAACCATCTATACCTGCAAAGTACTGCATGAGGTATTGTTAAGCGGCATTTGTCAATGTCGAGCGAAACTGAGGGACTTTGTGCGTCATATGTCCATAATTTTAGCTTCACTGTGCATGGCAAATCTGTGGATGAGTCGGATGCAATCGACGTAACAATTTCAGGTCCAACATTAATTGTTCCCGAATGAGGATCACCTCCACCACTGTGAATATTCAAGTGAGGGTTACCCTCCATCGAACTTCCTCTAGCGACTGGGCGACGCAAACGAACACCAGATCTAGCAGTGCCTCTGGAATATCCCATATATGTAGGGATCTCTGAAGAATCTGCAGCGGCTCCAGTAGTTGAACCCCGTGAATGTCCTATATATGAAGGGATTTGCAAGGGTATTGCTGAAGAACCTGGTGTAGTTAGTCGGGGGTATCCCATATATGTAGGGATTTCCAAAGGAACAGCAGAAGATCCTCTATCTCTGTTAGGCATCGCATTAGAAAATAATCCATCAGAACGTATTCCTTGAATGCCAGACGAACCCTCTAAAAGTGTAGGGGTATTGGGCATAAAGGTATGCATGCCAGCATGACTTTGACCCATCAGCCAGCCTTGTAAAAATGGCAGTTCCCAACGTGCACCATCACGAGAAGACATAAATTGATTAAACTGTCCAGCATCCACACCTCCTAGAAGCATATTGATATCAGAACCAGCAGAAAGATTAGAAGAAAGACTCTCCGTGGTCATCCTCTGCCCTGGACTAGATCGTGCAATGGGAAGCTGGAGTCCAATTCCACTGAAATCAAAAGATGGCAATGCTGAACTGCTAGCTTCGCGAACTCCAGAACTCTGTGGGCCATTTATGGTAGCCCGTTCACCAGTCCCTTCAGCATCATCTGAAAAAAAAAAGAAATGTTTACATAGTTCAGCATCAACAACTGAAGAACTCGAATTAGCCCTCTACTTTAACATTTATTTTCTAAAAATAGTCACTCCATAGCATCACTTATTATATCTAACATGTAGACTACCGGAAAGTAATTGAGTTGATCTCTGCGCTGCAAGTGAAATTGCTATAGTTTGGTCACTTGAACCAGCAGCCCTGGTGTCATGCTGTGTAGTCCTACTGTGTTCCCGCAGAGAGGCAGGCCACAACAAATTTGGAGGCATGAGAGCTGTGTTGACTTCAGCAGATGGACGGGAACCAGAATGTATATTTGTGAAAAGAAGAGCAGGTGCAGGATAATTCAAATACCCTGAAGTTGTGGCTAGCGTCAATGGGGTGTCTGGAGAATCAAGATCATTAACCTGCATATTGAGCCATTACATTAATTATCAGAAATATGTGGCATGTATGACTTTTAGAGTGTGGTTGAATGAAAATGTAGAGACAATCCGAATGCACCTCAGCAGTTAAAAGAAATGGAGCAGCATGAGGATGAAAGTGCACAGCCCTAAGGGAACGTCGAGTTCGTAGCACGACGGTTGGATTAAAGGACTCTCCGCGTCCGTTGTAATTCCATATATACAGCTATCACAAAACCGAATGCCAATGTCAATCAAACTACAGCCTTCTACCAAATAACCAAAATCCTCGCATATTCATATGCAAATAAAAATATACTGATTACAACAAGGAGTGACAATGAAAATGCGGTTCACGAAATACCTTATGACCAGAAGCAACTGCAAGAATTTCTCCTTGGGCATGAAAAGCAATAGAAGCAATGGGTCTATCTACAAGGAACATATAGAACATCAGGTTAAGACTTAGAAGGTTTTCATGAGAAAAAGGTTGCACATAAATGTGTCAGGAAATACAGAAATCTCTCGACGCAATGCAATCTGCAGTAGTTGCATCCCACAAGCGAACTTCATGATCCAAGCTGCCGCTAGCAAGTATCTCAGGATATATTGGGTGAAACCTGACCTGCAGAAGCAGCAGATCCCTTGACCATTTCAACAATATATACTAAAAGAATTTACTAATCTAACAATGCAAATAAATCATAACAAGAAGGTTCTATTGATTCCTTTTTCATGAAACTACAAGCATTGAACTGCCAGCTACCAGTAGAATGCATTTGTTCTAAATTTCAGCAATGGACTAAGTAATGGACCTTGCTGTCTTGTATAAAAACATGATTCAGTAGCTTCAATGTAACTCAAGCTCTCACTCTCCAAACAGGGATTGAGGTAAGAGGGTGAGCTGAAGAGCATTTTGCGATGTACGTATTTCTTAGAGGGAAAGGACATAGGTGGCTTTCCTATGGAGACCAAAATAGATCCATAGAAAATAAAAGATTCTTTTGGTGTGCAATCAATAAGTAGAGTTCTCTGTAATCCAGATGTGGCTTTTCTCTCTCAGTGAATGATGATGAGATTTAAAAGGTGCACTGAACTCTTAGGTTTTTCTTGTTTCCATCAGCTGATGTTCTCTGTCATGTGCACAATCCTACCACTGGAAACAGCATACTGTGTTCTGCCTCCATCATAAATGTTTTTTTTCTAAAGGATCATTTGACTAGAAATAAATGGTGCAGCATTTAGAAACCAATTGGATTGTGCAGTCTCAGATCCTGTATGATTACAAGTGGGAAGATGCATACAGAGCCTTCAGACCTTGTATTATCATTTGGGTTTTCTAAGAATGACGGGATGATTACTCAAAAAAAGTGACCATCCAAATTTTATAAAGCAGCTAGGAAACACACAACTCATAGTATTGCCAAAACCACTACAATATCACACATCAATCCTTCAGCATTAGGAAATTAGATTTTTCTAATATGGACCAAAAAGCTCTCAAAACAGGACCATAGCGCCCTCAAGCCGAACCACTAATACCATAGAATGTGTTACTTCAGAGATTTACTGAATCTCACGGCACAGAATCATGTTCCCCTTTCTTAGAACTCCAGTACAGGGCCACACTCCTCATAGTACGTGTGTTGTAGTGTCTTGGAGATTAATGAAAACAGTATGACCATTTAGCCTCAAGTATTTATTAAGAATTCTAAAGGGAAAAACTGTGATTTTAGATAATGCAAAGCTTCCATAAAAAACCATTGCAATATCACAATAGCTGAAGCCATATATTGCGGGGAAGACATGCACAAAAGAAAAAAAAAGCTCCAATACATATCGTAATAAAGTTGGAACTGATAATTTTAAGTCCCAAGAAGTTCAACAATGTCAACATTTATATAGCCGTGATTGTATATCATGTGGATCTTCAAATAAAATATTCGTATTTTTCACATCTTTTTTCCTTCTTCTCTTTGGAGTGTATGTGATCTTGCAATTTTTTACTAGACTCGGAGTCTCATTAAAAAGAGTCTAGGCACTCATTTGTCTCAACTTGCTAAAGAACAGTGATATTAAAACGTTGGTCAAATAATGTTACAGTGTGGGCTAGACTCTAGAGCATTAGGGTAAGGTTTGGGTGCCCATCCCTCTCAAGATATTTATCTATTTTACTTTGTTTTAACCGTAAAACCTTAGAATATTTTGTTTCGCGTGGTATCAGAGTGGGCTAAAAGTATTTTGTTTTACATGGCACCACTGAAATGGTCCTGGACCTGTGTTCCAGAACATACTTTCCCCACTGTCCAATCTCATTTCTTTCGATCTTTATTACCGATACCATCAATCAAGCATTCACGCGACACCGACATCCCCATGGCACCAGCTATGCAGCATTGTTGTTGATCACACAGCTAAGAAAACATCGCCTACATTTTGTTTTTGAGTCAAAAAAGGGGGGAACACGCAGAGGTGTCCACCTCAAAATAGACTAATTAAGAGATTTAAAAAGAGCCTTACATAAAACACCACTCGAGAAGATCCTCGGCATGGTTAGTTACATTTTCTACAAAAAAGAGCTCAGTTCGAAGGATCCCTCCATTACGTGCAAGCCAGAGTGCACAGATCACAGCAACCAGTAGTAACATAACCATGTTACGATGAAAAAGAAAATTTAACAGTGACTCCCAGAAATTGGCATTGTTATTAAAGTTCAACCAATCAATGTCCATCCCTAACCATGTATCTCTTACTCTTTCACATGCGAAGAAAAGGTGACCAACTAATTTCACCCACACCCCCCACCACCACATAACATACCGCTATCATTGGCTATCCATGTGGTCGGAGTCCCAGAGAGTCATACACGTGCATACACGTCATCCTGCTTTCAAGAAGCATTCGTCACATTCTTGTCTGGTGGCTTTGGTTTCGTTAGAATGTGCTCCTCGTTATTGCACCACATAAGGGTCATAAATTGCATGGACCATAACTCGTAATTGGTCCCATGCATCTTTACGGTGGGCATCCGGTCCTTGAAGGCACCGAACAAGAAATCTTGATTTCTAACATGATAAATACGTTGGGATAGAATTCTACCAAGACTGTAGATCGATCTGAAGGTATCTACACAATCATGCAAACTTATACTGCAACCATTCCCCTCAAATTTGAATCTTCGCTAAGGCCGGTGGCATGGTTTATCAGTCTGAATCTACCCTCTTCTAGCCAAAATCTGGCCTCTTACGGTTCCGAAGGGCAGAAGAAACGTTTAGGAGAAAGACAAGGAAGCCTGCAGAACCTTAGGCGACGCTGGAGGGGGATAAGCGGCAAAGGGAGAGAATCAAGACACCATCATTGAGCCCTAATCAAAATTGGGAACCACCGCCAAGGGTTGAAGGCAATGTTGGTGGCGACACGGTGCCTAGGCGGCGTTGGTGGGGTCGTTAGGGGTGCCGCAACATTGTTGGCTAAGAGGCGAAGCCGTTGGCGATGGTGGTAGGCGTGCATGAGCAAATAAGTAGGGTCGGTGGGTGCGGGATGTATTAGGGATAAGGTTTGTAAAAGGAAAAGGTGAAATGATGTGTTTTCCCTGAAGGCGAAGTGAGACATAGCCTTGAGGCGGTCGAGGCGTAAGCCTTATTTTGTGTATGAAAATATTTACAAAAAATATGATAAATATATTTATTGATGAAATTATCAGACATACATATAATATATAACATTGTAGTATATGACGAAATTATGAAGACAAGAACAAACAAAAAAGGAAAATTTAATTCCATAAACCTTTCTACTAAATTTCTACCCAATCAAAAAAGGGAATCATTGGTTATAAAAAAATGTACTAAGCCTTCTCCCACTAGAGTAGGGTCGGCTACATGGATTCTTGCTTAAATCCATGTTGAAAGATTCGACTATTTTTTACGCTGGCCATCGACTACCTAACGCAACCACTGCAAGAGTGGGATTTGAACCCTGGTCTTTTGTGTGGTAGACACACTGTATTACCACTAGACCATTAAGTGGATTCCAAAGAGGGGGTCATTAGCTATAGTTATCATTAAAGATATCCAAGATGTTGATATGATTTGAAATTATGAATCCTGACCATGTAATATGTTGAAACAAGGAGATGAACGGTCCGATATTCCCCTTTGCCACCATGCTCTACCAGTATGTGGGTCTAGTTGTGTTTCCCTTCAAGGCTCTTTGGCTCTTCCCCAGTTCTGCCTCGAGTGCCTTTGCATCTCTAGGACGCATTTTCAAACCATGATTAGGGCACATGGCTCCGATATAGGAATGCCATTCCGATACCATGTGGAAAGATGTAATAACTTGACTATTCATAAAGCAACAAGGTTCTCTTATATATAAAGGAGAAACTTGATGGGCAAACTACATACTAAAGATAGAATAAAAAGAAAATTACATAAAATAGGAAAAGATAAATATATCTCTCAACACATCTTGTTGGGAACCCTCATCTCACCAAAGCCAACCACCACAGGAAGCGCTAGTCCACATTGTTGCATGCTTTAGAGAAATCAATCTTCTAGTAATTTCAAATGCCATAGCCAAATTGTCCACAATCGGCCCACAAGGGATGAAAGTTGAATGCAAAGGAGAGATAATATCACCTAAGATAAGACTAAAGATGTTCACCAAAACTTTGGCAACCAAACTTTGGCAACCACTAGGTAGATGGCATTTGAGAGCATAATAGGACGAAAATCCTCACTCCTGACACCTCTTGCTTCAAGAAATAAGAGAGCTCTTGAGCAAGTTAAAGCCAACATTTCCATACATAAACTCCTCCATGACACCCACCACCTCATCAGCTATCACATCTAAAAATTCTCATACAAAAGACGGGGAAACCATCATGTCCCAAATAACCATCTGCATTCAATACATTAATCGTGCTTTCACCTCATCCTAATAAATTGATGTCATCAAGTAGGCATATTGCTCTCTAGAGAAAGTAAGACTCGTACATGCGCATCTCCATTATGCGTGATTCTCTCTTCTAGAA
Organism: Ottelia alismoides; assembly: GCA_037367405.1. Taxonomy (NCBI): domain Eukaryota; kingdom Viridiplantae; phylum Streptophyta; class Magnoliopsida; order Alismatales; family Hydrocharitaceae; genus Ottelia; species Ottelia alismoides. The sequence goes on along the minus strand of JAZKJV010004252.1, from coordinate 748,644 downwards.
ACTCGATGAAAGCATATTGTCGTAGCATTCTCCATCTCTCGTTCTTCTTTAACTCAAGTATCATCAACTACAACCGCATAGATCAAGTTACGACTCTACATTGTGCTTGACACACAAGGAAGTATATTGTGTTTACATCCCCTTCCTTAATCCACTTCTGCCTAAATCTCTAATTCCCTTCTACCACATGTTTCTTATCCTCTTCCCATATGACATTCTGCATGTTGCTCGCAATACAAGTATTTTGTGTTTTCATCCCCTTCCTTAATCCACTTCTGCCTAAATCTCTACTTCCCTTCTACCAAATGTTTCTTATCATCTTCCCATGTTACTTTCTGAAGATATGTCCACACATGCAGAATTGCACAAGACAGCTCTTTAGCATCTTCTAATTTATCCATTCTACATATCTCGGATTCCACATGAAATCGTTGTCCCCTGCAAGCTTCCCACAACCATTGCATGCATTTAAAACAGATTCAATGGCCATACAGAAGCAACGACGTCACCTGCCATTGCATCGACTGTACCATGCCCTTTATGGTATGCGCAGCATCAAGCCCTACCATCCCTCACGATCTCAATCATCACCTAGAGAAATAAATACTCTTCTCTTTTGTATGATTTTACCATAAGAAAAAATGTCAAAAAGTATGGAGTCAAAGGTGACATCTTTGACAATAGATACAATATACACAAGGAACATGTTCGATGGTCCGCTCAACAAAACGGATGCTATAAATTATGCAAAATGGTCATGGATCATCATGATGCTAGTAAAAAGAACAAGACATACATTTTCCCCTAGAGTCGAATCAAAAAGCAAGGCAAGAAAGTAGACCATGTGGGATGATTTGAGGGGGGTCATTCCCTCGGATTGCACAGAGTCACAGACAAGTAATCCCTATGAGACCACATGTCACCTGAAACAATTTGTCGCTACAGACAAATGTTAGTCGTATGTTCTAGGCCGAGTATGACTTCATGCACCTTCGGCGGGAAATAAGATTCTTGTCCAGTTTACTCACGACTGAAGAAATTGATTGAGTGCAATTCCTTGAAGAATGTATATGCATATCCGACACAAAGACGATGTTGAAGGATTTAGGAGTGTTGACTTTGCTCGGTGAGATGATATCCGCATATATATAAATGCATCTCGAGGTCAAATGATGACGTGTATTACTTCCAACTAGGAGAAAGCATTGAGTTGCCTTAATATCTCCCAATAGTCGAAGATACCAAAGTCCTAAACTTCTACACTAACATTTGTATATGGCTATGATAGGTGTGGCTTCTATGGAGGAGGATGCGACAGCGGCAGATGATGTAGCAAATATACGGCAGAACATAGTATGGTCAAGTTTGACCCCATTTGAGGCGTAGTCCAACGTAATTTTTTCGGCATGACATATTATCCTAATGGATCATAGTTATTTGGATTTAAACTTGAGAATGACCCAAAATAGATCTGAATGGTGGCAACAAATCCATGTAGTCGACCCTACTTAATTGTGGGAGAAGGTTTTATTGTTGTTGTTGGCATGCCACATCATGGAGACATGTTTGCCCACGCACAGAAGGCCTCACAATGCTTTCATTGCTAAAGAGGATGATACATAGTCCTTATCTCGTACACATATGGGTGATATATTTAGGTGTTTTACTCATATTCCTTCCGCGTTCATTGTGCAACTACTGACTACTACATTTACATCATTCTCAACAACTATATCAGATACACATACATATTATATTAATTCAGTTGTGTTTCATTGCTTAGTAGATTCATACGCTTCTTTATAATAACAAAGGAGACATTCAAAATTGCTCGAATTACTAAGGTATCAAGTAGATGAGTCATACAATGAAAATTTTGGAACGTGTGATCGAAAGAAAGTTGAGACAAGTTTCCAAAGTAAAAGAAAATCAATTCAGATTCATGCCAGGTCACTCAACTATTGAAGCCATCCATTTGTTGAGAAGAAAAATGGAGATTTATAGAGTTAAAAGGAAAAAAAACTCCATATGATTTTTATTGATTTGGAGAAGGCTTATGATTCTATCCCATGGGAGATATTGTCAAGAGTTCTGGAGAAGAGACAAGTACATGTCATATACATTAACCTCATAAAGGATATGCACAATAGGGCTTAATCTTATGTAAGGATCTAATATGGGAATACTGACTATTTTGAACATTGGTTTGCATCAAGGTTCAGCTTTGAGTCCATTCTTTTTACTTTGATCATGAACGACTCGACTAATCACATTCAGGATGAGATACCTTGGTGTATGTTATTCATCGATGATATTGTGTTGATTAATGAGACTAGAGATGGAGTAAATGAGAAGACTGAGGTCTAAAACAATCATTAGAGACTAAAGGACTTCATATAAGTAAGATTAAGACAAAATATATGGAGTGCACTTTTGTTAAAAATATTGGTGAATGAATCGAGATGAAGATTGGTGACGACAACATTCAGAAGAAGATTCTTTTAGATAATTTGGTCATTCAATAGAAGATCTGTCACAGAATAAGCACCTTGTCTCCAAGAAAATGTCGTTTGGTCAGTTCGGTAATGGTTACCAACAATTTGCATTGCACTTGTCAATAATATATATACACACATGCCTTTTCAGTCCCAATGGAAGGGGCAAGGAAGAGGAGATGGTGATTATGATATCCCGCAGAAGCCCCTCGTGATGCAAACGGCTTTTCGCGGCGTCAATAAAATAATAATATATTTTTGGCGGATTTTTGGTAGAAGAAATAGAAGGGTTGAGAAGAAGAACTCGTCGGTAACGAGGGTTGAAGGAGGAGAACCGCGGAGATCGCGTGGGGGAAGAAGAGAAAATAGAGAGGAGAGAGATAAAGATCTCAACTTTAATTCATACTTGACTGATTAAAAACAATGGGCTACCCTCTCTTTATATAGGAGAGAAGGATTTACAAAAATAGTAAATAAATCAAAATTAACAACTAACTTTATCCTAATAGACCTCTAGTTACCTTAATTGGACTCTAAATTATTTAATTGACCCAAATTACATTTAAACTCTACGAAATAAACGTTGAGATCACAGGCGATCTCAATTATTTAATTAGACCAATACGACCACTAAAAACGTAAATAAAATTGATTATTATTTAATTAATTAAATGTGACCCTATAATTTGGGGTTACGCTGCATCAACTCTCCTCCGCTTTTAAAAATTCGGCTCCTGACGAATTGCTTGATGTAGGTGCGTTGTTGGAGAATTCATCCTCGAGTTGTAGCTTTATTTTCCCCCCAATGCGATCATTTTCCACGTTACGTTTGTAGTTTTTTCAATTGGGGGGCATCTCTGCAATTTTCGTACACATTCCATCTTCCTTAATTTTCCACCAATTTGGGCCTTTCTGCAATTAGGATTTCCAGGGGGTTCAGCCTTGCAATTTCTCCAAAATATCCCTTCAATGACTACATAGCAAGATTGACCCTGTACTTGGTCCTTTCTGCAATTAGGGAATTCATGTAATTTTCCTTTGCAATTTTCCCAACTAATGTTCCACTCCCTCAATTCCAGGGATTCGTTTCCTGGGAACCACGATTGGGTGGCTTTCGTCCTCAACAAAAGGCGGCGGCGTGCCCTCGGGTTCCAAGGGCGGCGTCGACCCGGTCGCCCCGGGCTGGGTTTCGTGGTCGAAGGCCTGCGCGCGAGGGGCCGAGGACGATCGCGCGGGATTTCCTGCTTGAGGCGGCGCACGGGGCTGTGGAGGTCGTGGGGAGGCGAACTGAAGGGGTTCGAGGGGAGGGTCAGGCGAGGTCGGGGCCTGCGGATGGTGATTGGTGAAGGGGTGCGGGTGAGGGGGAGGATTGGGTTTGGCGGGGGTCGTGGCCTGAAAGTGTGCGGACCGAGGGAAGAGTGGGGAGGCGGCGGCGTGGTCGTGGGGAGGCGGGGGTCGCGCGGCCTCGCGCGCAGGAGGGCGCACGGTAAGAGTGGCGCGTACGGAATGGGTTGGGGGGAATGGGGTTGTGCGTGCGGGGGCGAGCGGGGGTGGGATGGAGGAGATGCGGCTGAGTGGGTTGGAACCGGGGTGGAGGAGGCGCGGATGGGAGGGTGGTTCGCGAGGGCGGTGCTGGCGCGGCACGGTGGGGATGCGGCGTCGTGGGATGGGTAGGGGGAGGGGAAAGGGTGGCGAGGCGCGATAGAGGGCGGGGAGGGTAGGGAGGTTACCTGGGACGGTCGGGGTGGTGCCGGGATGGTTGGAGGGGGCAGCGGGGTTGCTTCCAGCGACGGATTTGGTGCTGGAAAGTGCTGGACAGCGGCCGATTCATTGATTTTCTCTTCTAAAACGATCTGGACAGCATCCGTTTCGTCTTCTTTCGCGACGTTTTCTTCGTTAAAACTCGCGGTAGCGGCTTCGGTGGTTGACGGCTTTGATTGGGCGTCGCGGTAGGCCTCAAGGTTGGTCGTGAAGTCCCGAAACATTGATGTCGGATCGGAAGTTGTTCTGCAAATCACGTAACATGCGCTCTGTCTCCTTGTCGTAGGCGTCATTGGTTTGCCGCTTTCGTTCGGATGAACGATGGTGTCGGTGCGGACGCCGGGGCGGATCGTTAGATCGTGAGGACGATCTAAATGCCATGCTCTGATACCAATTGATGCAAACGGCTTTTCACGGCGTCAATAAAATAATAATATATTTTTTGGCGGATTTTTGGTAGAAGAAATAGAAGGGTTGAGAAGAAGAACTCGTCGGTAACGAGGGTTGAAGGAGGAGAACCGCGGAGATCGTGTGGGGGAAGAAGAGAAAATAGAGAGGAGAGAGATAAAGATCTCAACTTTAATTCATACTTGACTGATTAAAAACAATGGGCTACCCTCTCTTTATATAGGAGAGAAGGGTTTACAAAAATAGTAAATAAATCAAAATTAACAACTAATTATCCTAATTGACCTCTAATTACCTTAATTGGACTCTAAATTATTTAATTGACCCAAATTACATTTAAACTCTACGAAATAAACGTTGAGATCACAGGCGATCTCAATTATTTAATTAGACCAATACGACCACTAAAAACGTAAATAAAATTGATTATTATTTAATTAATTAAATGTGACCCTATAATTTGGGGTCACGTTGCATCACCTCGCGTGCTGAAAGGTGGTTGGTTCTAAATGAGTGACCACTATGATGCACAACCCAAATGAATATGAGTTCGAAGCACAAGGCACGACTCATGCCTATAGGATGGCCTTCTTATAATATTTCTCCTTAGTGGCTTGTGATCGATCGCTGAGAACGTGGTTTGGGTTCGTCGTTATACGTGTACTTAGCGAATCAGTCAGAACCGAGAGAAAATCTCTGTGAAGAGTGTCTCGGGTTTAATTTATATCCCGGGCAAGTCTGGGGTCGAACACAGGGAGGTAAAGGAATAACTTTAGGTTAATTCAGAAATGTAGATCAAGGTTTCCAATGTGTATTTTTTTATTTTTTTAATGCAAAAAGAATGCAAAATGCACAATGCAAGTGAATTAAGTTACAAAGAAAGCGCACAACTTAGCCAAATTAATTTTAATAAGAAACAAGTCCAACTTAGCCAAATTGTATTTTCCTATAATCCTAATCCAGTGATGAACACAAAACACATTTTTTGGAATTTTAGGAATTATATCGCAATGATTAAAAATGCATACTTTTTATGGATTTTTTCACAATTTTTCACACAAACAGAATGCAAATAAGATGTAAATATTATTGGAATTAAAACATGATGCAAGGATACAACAGTAAATTTTTTAGAATTTTCTGACAGAATATGAATTTTTTATGGATTTTTTAATGAAAACAGAGTGACAGTGAGTAATTAATTCTTAATAAATCCACGTTATCAAATTAACCAGAATGTGAATTATCTAATATAGATATTTTTATAAGGAATCCAAGAGATTTGAAACTTCACAAAATAGATGTGTGTGGATTTAATTAAAAATCAATTACTAAAATCACTCTACAATTTATTTCAAGCACAAGACAACTCCAATTGAGATGAAATTGGGACAGTAATTACAACATATTTCAGGACATCATTTCTGATTTTTCAAGAATTTTCAGAACAACCGTGAGTTAGATATGAATTTAAGAGCTCATATTGGGTAAAATAGGAAGAATTTTACTTAAACGATTTTAATTAATTCACAACATCTCACAAAAATATAAATAAATATCCATATGGTAGACAATTAGTTGCTCATCATGTTGTTTTTCATTGAATAGAACGATGTAAAATTGAGGTCCAAATTGATATGCAAATACAAGGTTATCCGTGCAAAGCAGAAACTGAAATTAAACAACACAAACTTGCACACGGACTATTTTGTAAATACCAAACCTACTGGAAAAGATGCGGGCGGCTGCTGAGACGCGGTGGCCGACTGGAATGCGGTGGTGGCGGGCGGCGGTGGGTGCTCTCCATCGTTGCTGCATTTTTTTCTATTTTTATTTTTTACTTTTTTTGATAACTTTTTTGTTTTGATGTTGTAATAAAAAAATTTTGACGCTCTGTTGTAATAATTTTTTGTTTTAGATTTTTTGTTTTTTTTTATTTTGTTAAACAGGAAATACGATAAAAAAATAAGAGGATGGGTTGGTGGAGTAAAAAATGGATGTATGTGGTGATGGTGATGATATGGAATAATCAAATGGGGATATGTGGATGGTAATGTGATGTGATTAAAAAAATTGAGAAAATAGCAACGATGACAAAATGAAGGGAAAAATACCTACGATGGATACGGCCGCCTATGATGTGCTCACGAGAGCACGGTCTTCGCTCAAATCGTCGACGAGCGATGAGCTCGAACAGCGCACAGATGCGGTTGCGATGTTGGCCAAGAAGCTAACGGATCTCACCGGAGAGAGGGCTCTCGTCGCTCGACCGCGGTTGCGTCATTGTCACATATTAAACTCTAGGAACTAAGCTCTCCCCACATAAAGATGGATTCAAAGGCAAAAATGAGGAGAATGTGATGTATATAAAGAGAAAACATGAGAAGTTATTAAAGTGGTGGATGGGAGGTTAATAAAATAATGGGATTGAATTAGAAGCTAGAAAAAATAGTGGAATGATGGAGTTGAATGGTGGATCTGTAGAGAATGAAAATTAATATAAAAAAATAAAAGTAGCATACTTTAAATGAGAGAATAAAATAAAGAAGAAAACAAAATGGAATATTTACAAAAGTAGGTCCATAAAAATACTGTGTACATGGATTTTTTTACTTTTCTAATTTGAATTTTTTTCTATATTTAATAAAAGATATTTATAAACTATAAATAAAAAAATAGAAATAAAATGGAACATAAAAGAGATTTTTTTGATTTTTTAGTAATTAAAAAGAATGAATAAAAAATAAAGAAAGAAAGAAATGTACAATATATACAAAGTACACCTAGGTCACAAAACCCAAATTTTGCAAACGAGCTCTGATTTTAATGAAACCATTTCCGTTGGATAGATAATTTTCTAACTTGAACTTTAAAAGTGAGTTTGATGAATTTGGAGTTCATATGAAGCATGAATTTGGCCGGGAAGTTGGACTTTACGGCCTTCTGTCTTTGGGATCTAGGAGCATTTATTTGAGGTGAATTTTATTTTATGTTTTTGTATTTTTATATACATTTTTATGAACAAGATAGAGAAAGAATTAGCCAAAAAAGAGTTGAAATAAAATTATTAAAAATACATGAAGTTTTGGGCTATTTACAGGTGAAAAAAACTCCTTTAATTCTGCGGTTTATTATTGTTAATTTATTTTGTACAATCTAATATACAATAATTAGTATATTTTATTTACAAAAGTTACTTTGTTAATTTATTGATTTTGTATACATTTATTTAAGACTTTACTCAAGGACTTTGCTAAGATCAAGATATTGAGATGATGAATCACGGATTCATCACCCCCCTATACTTAAACTTTGCTAGTCCTCGAGCAAATAAAGAATGAATAAGTTGGATAAACCCCTGACTATGCATGTGAATACAAGACTTGATCCGTTCTAGAGCTCTTGGTTTAGATATCCTAAAATTCTAAGCTGAACCAAGCTCTAGTCAAAAGTTGTCCAATTTCCCTAATCATCACACTCTCTTTATATACATATATAGTAGGGATATGACTTAAGTGTTGACTGCAGTTACAAGAGTAGAGTCGCAACGTCACCCCAGGTTCCAGTCCCAGAGACTCTCCTAAGAACCCGATCCTCAACACTAGGGAATAAACCATTTCTTGCATTCAATCCACCGTCTCTTTAGTTGTCAGACTTAAAAGTGTAGATGGAAGGCCAGTTGATGGAGGGCACAGGATTGTGTCATTTCTTCTCTCCCTCTCATTGGAACAAGGATCCTCTCGAGTGCCTTATTAACTCAACACATGTATTTTTTTGTTTGTTGATCAGTGTGTCCGTCAAGAGAAGTTGGAGTCGTCTGCACTTGTTTTCCTGGGAGTACACCGGGGTGTGCCTTTTTTGAGTATCTATTATACCTTCTACACCCAGACTTGTAGCATTTACGATGCAGAGCCCTTTTTTGGTGCAAGCTCGACTCCTGATCCTAATAGCGGTGGTCCAAGTGGACACTTTGAAATGGTTGGGAGCGCTCGCCTTTAGTGCAAGCTCTTTAATATTTGACTTTGTATGATGATAGCTTTTCTTTCAACATTGATATTTCTTTTCTTTGATATTTCTTTTCTTTGCTTTTCTTTTTGGCTAGCTCCACTGCTTTTACCAAAAGTTGGCGCACACTGATCAACATTTATTTTAGATTTCATCACACCTTGGCACATAGGTAAATGTCAAGAAATAGTACAAGAACCATGTTCTCATACGGGCTAAAGATGCTGACACTCAGATTTCATGAAGCCATCACTGATTTTATCCCATCCTCGAGCATCATCAAATCAAGTCCAAACTCAAATCCCTCATCCCAGTTCCTCAAGTGAAATTTCAACTCATCTCATCATAATTTCAGTCGTGTATGTGAGGTTCCGATCATATTCTTAAGGTAAAGACTAATCATGCAAGATAACACACAAATCTTTCAAACTAGGGAAATGTGGATAATTAAGTCAAGGAACCTAATGACTAAGGCTGGTTAATTAAGAATCTCAAGACCTCATAAACTAAGTGTTCTTGAACTTCACTAGTCTTGTGTGAATGTGAATGTGTCAGGGATTAAACCAACTTATTAGTTAGTTTTTTTTGTGATTTTCTTTTGAAAAACAAAGGAAAGAACAAAGTTTTTTTAAAGTTTTTCTTTAAAAATGTTTTTTTCAAAAGACAAGTAAATAAGGACATTTTTTGAAAAAGTTTTTTTAAAGCAAATAAAGAAAAAAATTTAAAGTTTTTTCCTTTTTTTTGAAAAAGATTTTTTTTCACCCACCCCCTAATTATTGTATAATATATACAAAAATACGTGAAAGAACGAGATATAGGTAAAGTATATATGTAATATATACACGCCCCCTATACTTAGCATGTGTTATGTCCTCAGAGCACAAGTGAGAGAAAAGACATAGCTCGTGCTAAGCGTAGGATGACTAAAATAATAAAAAGTATAGAAGTCGATCCATCCCCCCATACTTAGGCTCTGGTCAGCCTAAGTGTAGAAGAAGAGCAAAAATGGGGCGGACGAGGTCAAGAGGAGAAATGGATGAGTATATACACAAGGCGGGCATCGGTCCCCCTATACTTAGGCTCTTGTCAGCCTAAATATAGGATAGGAGTAAGTATGAGAACCGAAGTGACCTGGAGAGCATACAAAGAAGGGAGAATGTACAAGAATGATTAAATCTTCAAAGCTGTTGAATCTTGATGCTGCATCTTCATGAAGAGTAATATGATGTATCTGCTCTTTGCTAACTCTGCATGAAGTTGATGACCTCGGCTTGGACTAATTGCTCTTTCGAATCTACAAAATACTTCAACAGTTGTCCATTTACCACATGAGATCGTGCACCATCTGTGAAATCAACTATCTCTACACTTCTATTCACGTGCACTTTCTTAACAACAAAGGGACCCTCCATTTAGATTTGAGCTTCCCATGTAACATCTTCAACCTGGCATTGAACAACCATACCTTTTTGTCCAGGGACAAAGCCTTTGCACATAATGTGTTGATCATGTCATCTCTTTACTTTGTTTTTATAGATCAAACTGTTATCATATGCCCTGTTTCGGATTTCCACGAGCTCATTCAAGTTCAAGTCTCGACAAAGCTCCCCTAGGTGACAACTCCAATTAATCTGCTTAATTGCCCATTCGGATTTATGAACCAACTCTGCGGGCAAATGGCATGGCTTGCCATAGATCATTCTAAATGGTGAAGTACCCAATGGTGTCTTGTAGGTTGTCCGATAAGCCCACAGAACTTGGTCCAAGAGCTGGGAACAGTTCTTCCTATCAGGATGAACCAATTTCTTCAAAATACTCTTCATCTCTCTGTTTGAAACCCCTATCATGTCATTGGACTGTGGGTGGTAAGGACTAGTTACTCTATACTCAAATCCATAGTCCTTAGCTAAAGATCTCATATCTCGGTTCACAAACTGGCTACCCCCATCTGATATCAAAACTTTTGGCACCCCGAACCTATCAATAACATGGTCTCTCACAACCTTACAGACAGTCTTCCTGTATGCAGTTCGGGTTGGGATAGCCTCCACCCACCTAGATAAATAATCAACCGCCAATAATATGTACACATGTCCTTGGATGTTGGGAAAAGGACCCATAAAATCTATTCCCCATGCATCAAAAACATCACAAATAATCATCGGTTGCATGGGCATCTCATCTCTCTGTCCAATTGTCCCTCCCATCCTTTGATAAATCGGGCACGACGTACAAAATCAATATCATCTCTAATTTTTCAGATTTTTATGGAACTATTAAAAAAGGTTGATTTTATTTACAAAAAGTTAATCCCTCAAATTTAAAAATAATTTTACATAAAAATTACAAAAATCGGTTCACGGGTACACTTAAACCAAGCCCAAAAAGTTTTCACCGCTAAAGTGCAGGCGAAGGAGCTGGGCTTACGGCGAAGATGCGGCGATGACTAGGGAAGAGGATGACGTCACCTCGTCGGAGAGGAAGCTGGAGATCGGCGATGGGTGCGAATCTCCGATCATTGAAGGTACCCGCATGGTTAGTATAGCCAAAGCATGCGCATGGGTGGTCGTAAATGAAGCGGTGTTCCATAAGGGAGCGGAAGAGCGGGGGACCTAGTTGTCTTCTCCGGCGAGTCGGAGAGGTGGGGTGGAGGTGATTAGGTTGTGGAGAAGGGGACACGATGAGTGGATGGGTCGGCGAAGGTGATCGATGGGTGGCGAAGGAGCGGAGGTGATCAGGTGGTAACGGAGATGGATGTAGGTGACAAAAAAAATAGGAGAAAAATCAGGAAAAATAAGATAAGTGCACTTGGAGGGTAGAGGAGGAAGGACGGTGGATGAAGCGGCTTGGGCTAAGGTTCAAGGAACCTCGGGGTCATCGCACGACAAGGGCGACCTTACCTCAATGCTCGTGCATCCACCTGAGAGGTAGAGCATACATGGCATTCTACCATGGATCTCACCTGGGAACTAGGTCGTTATCGCTTCAACACCGTCGTTCGCTGTCACCAGAGGGTGGAGAAAGCTGGGCCGCAGCCCCATTGAGAGGTGTATGGGTTGTGACAGCGACGGAGAGGGGGCTTTTGTAGGAGGAGATCGGTCGTTTCAGGTGGAGGTGACGTGGGTTTGCAACGATGGAATTGATGGCGTGGAATGATGGAGGCGAGATTGATCAGGTATGCGAAGTAGGCAGAAGTAACTGCTATGTAGAGTGGTCGTTAGGGGGCGCAGAGAGGTGGTGGCGGCGGAGCTATAAAGGAAAGGGGTGGGGTCGGTCGTAGGCATAACGCTTGGGGGAGGGGTCGTTGGAGGTAGGTGACGGGACTTGGATCGTCGGATCATTCGATCCAACGGTCCAAGTGGAGGCGTAGGTGTGCGGCGTAGATCATATCCAGAGATCTGATCTTGCAGTTGTAAAGCGGGTGGTGATGAACGGTGAGGATCTGATCTGAGATAAGATTGTACGGTGGTGAGAAGAGTGCGGGTGGACGGCTATGATGAAGATGGAGGCGATCTGAGTGTTAGGATGAAAGGGACAGTCTGGCGGGAGCAGAACCATAGGATGGAATGAGATCGTGCGGCTGACGGGTAGGCGGGTGTGAGTGGATGAGATCAGATCTCAGGGGAGATGTGATGGCTGGAAACGAAGCGGAAGTGGACGGCAGAGATTGAGGCAGGTCAGGGAGATCTAACGGTTGGGATGGGGGCTGCGTGGCGAGAGGAGGAGCAGGCCACGTGGGTGGCCCAGAGGGCGCCATGTGGCCGCTTCAGAAAATTCACAAAATAATAAAACAAATATAAATAGAAAAGAAATACTTAGAAGCAATATTAGGAAAAAGTCAAAACATTAAAGCTGTAGATTTTGATAAGATGTACAAGTTTCATGCTGGACAAAGAGTCAAAAGAGGTCATTTGTACATTTGTTTATTTTTGGGGCATTTTTAATGGGATAGAAACACTGCTTTTGTTTTGAGATTTTTTTGTATTTTTTATCTATTTTAAAGGCCAAAACAAATACAAATAATAATTAATCTAATTTTTATGGAATTTAATAAAATAGAAAGATAAGGAAAATAGTTAGTAATTAAATACAATAAATATAGTTAGTTTTTTGAAGTTATTTATAGATTAATTATACACAGAATCTACACAGTATAATACAAGTTAATATTAGTGATTGAATTGCGATTTTTATTGAATTGCTTAAGCTTTGGGGATTAATATGTGGATTTTAATATGATGAATCTGATGTTCATCAGACATCCAAAAGATGACGATGTTTGCGCTCAACAACACCATTTTGCTGTGAAGTGTAAGCACACGAAGTCTGATGAACAATCCCAAGAGATCTGAGAAAGTCAAACAACTGTAACGTAGAAAACTCAAAGGCATTATCAGTACGTATGAACTTGACATTAGCAGAAAAAATGTTCTTAATCTCAATAAGAGAAGATTTAATGGCATGATCAGCTTCATACTTATTCTTTAATTAGAAAACCCAAGATAATCTAGAGAAATCATCCACAACAGCCATATAGAACCGATGTCCCTGATGATCGGGAACGCGACTAGGACCCCAGATATCAAAATGAACCAACTCAAAAAGCTGACTACTGTGACAACTCTGACGAGTCGGAAAAGAAGAACGATGGTGCTTCCCAAGCTAACATGATTCACACTCCAAGGTAGTACGAGTAGAGATCTCAGGTAGAACATGACACAACTTATGTAGAGGGTGTCCAAAACAAAGATGCCATATGAAAGGAGAGACCGATCCATACGGAATAGCAGTAGCACCAGCATGCGGAGGATGGACACCAGTCTGTACAGCCCTCTTTGTTCACGGGAGCATCCAATCACTCTGCTCGTGAGTATGTCCTGAAACACAAGAGAAGAAGGATCAAATATGGCACGGCAATGTAGATTTTGTAATTATCTGACTAATATACAAAAGATTCATCTGAAATCCTTGAGCATGTAAGACATATTGCAGACGTATCGATGGGGCTATAACTATCTCCCCCTGACCAATAATGGGTAGATGAGCCCCGTTAGCAATCACCACCGATCTACTAGGAGGGATAGATTTGTAAGAACTAAACTGAGTCTGATTGCCACATATGATGAGAAGCTCCGGAGTCCATGATCTAATCAGTGAAATCTGAATTGCTACTACAGGAAAGTGCATAGGCAATACCTAAGGAACTCGTAGAAGCTCTAACAGTAGCTACAACATCTGAAAATCCTGATGTTGGGGTGGGTGGTGTAATCATCATCTTTCTCAATCTCGAGACAATATCATCAAACCTCGCATCATGAGGATGAGTTGGAGTGGTCTTTGTCTGCTCACTACACAATGAGACGATGGATACGCATGCTTCAGAAAGCATGTGTCCTCTGAATGTCCCGGTCGATGGCAATGGGAGCATGGGCACTGGTGTCGTCCTCCACGACAACGAGATCCGCGCCCATGAAACTGAAAAGAACTCCCTCTGCCACGAGAAGCTACCATCGTAGAGGGAGGCTGAGTCACTGTAGTAAACGAAGTAGAGATCCTGCTTAGATTCTTGTAAACCTCCTCCATCAGGGGAATCGTCCCTACAATAAGTAGCTGAGTATGTGTTGCATCGTACTCAGAGTCAAGGGATGACCGAAAGACTCCAATCATAGTGGCATTCATGTATGCTTGTTGTTGCTCAGTGTTGGTAGTAATGGGCATGAAGCAATGAAGATGCTCAAACAAGTCTCAGAGATGCGAGAAATGGGCAAGAAGAGGCCGACCAATCTGCTTGGTCGAGAAAATGTCATACTGCAACTGAAGGATTTTGCTCTCATTCTTCTCATGCTCATATATGTCGGCCAAGATATCCCACATAGCCTTGGTCATGGGTTGATTGATTGACAATGTCGTTAGCAATATCCGTGGCGAGTGTCCCGGAGAGCCAAATCCGTGAATAGGCATTGTCCTTCCATGAAGCATTTGCCCCAGTTTTGTCCATCAGCTCTGAGTCAGTCAAAATGTATTCCTTGTTATGGCCACTACATAAGGGTACGAAACTGCATGTACCACAACTCGTAGTTGGTCTCATCCATCATCACGATAGGAGTCGGGACCTTCAAGGCACCAGACGATGAAAAAACGTCACTCTTATTCTCTGACATGATGGATTAATCGTTGAAAAAATCGAATCAATTGGGGAGTAGACTTATTTGATCAAGTCTACACAATCATATGTAGGAATGGTTGTACGTGTAGACTCAAACAACCTTTCTCTCCAATCTTTGTTGTAGTCTAGGGCCAAAAAACAGGATTTAAATATTAGAAATCGCGTATTCCGATCAAGATCAGACCCTCTAGTTGTGCAAACATAGGCTTAGACATTTAATAAGAGGTGTCACGCGGTTGGACTGCCTTCTAAGATTGTAGGGCAGCCGAGCGGGGTCGTTGGGAAGCCGGAAGGGCCAATGGTGGCGGCCAACGAGCCGTTGGGGACGCCTAGGGCAACCGAATGGCACCGTTGAGTGGCCGGAAGGGCCGCTGGTGGCGGCTAGGGCATCCGAGTAGGTTGCAATGGGCTAGCAGGCAGGAAGCTGTAGGTGGTCGGGGACGAGCAGCTGGGGGCAGCGAGGCGAGCCAACGATTGCAGGCGACGATGGGGACTTTTAGTGGCTGGCAGCACAGGAGGGGGTGGTAGGTAGGGCTAGGGTTTAGGGAGATATGGGAACCCCGATCTAGGATCGTTGCTCCGATACCATGTTGAAGGAAAAATAAATGTGCTTCTTATTCGAACCCATAGGGATCTCTTACATAGGAGAAAAGCCTGGCTAAATTACATCAAAGGTACATGAAATAAAAAAAATATAAAATAAATATAAAGAGATAAATATCTCAACAACGCAAAATTAGGCATCATTAGATCTTCTACGCCAACTTGAAGCGGAGTGTTCTTTCTTTGCTTCTTAAATTTCTCTTGGATATTTACGCGATCTTCACATTAAGCCTAGACTCCCCTCTCTTTTATATAAGAGAAACCAGGGTTAACATAATAAAACAAATCACTCATTACTCCAAGCAAATATTTTAGAAGGAAAAATTTCGAAAATAAATAAAGTGGACAAATGATCCGCCATCGAAAGCATACAAATATAATGACAATTAGCAAATCTAATCCCAAAAAACACGATTAATACCTATACGATTCATCAAAAGGAAGTTATAGGTTTAAGAGCCAAAAGAAGGAGAAGAGGGGAAAGTATATAATCAAAACAAGTACCACCCAAGGTGTCCGCCGATGGCCACTCAACACCTTTAAACATTTTCCAGTTTGATAATCAATAATCTTAACTGTGTGATCACCACTGCAGAAGAGGGGAAAGTATATAAGAAATAAAATAAAACACGTTGAGCCACTAAATGTAAACAGATCTTCTTACTGGGTGGATGCGAGTGTTTTGCCATTAAAGCTGAATGCAGCAGCAATAGTTGACCTTGGAGGTGGCAGCAGAGAACAGTAGTCAGCTGATAGATGCCTCAATGACTTAGCTTCCACCCTACAACATTGAAAATAAGCAAATAATGAAATAAATTTCTAAAAAACACAAAAACATGTCAGAATCTGAAATTCCAAGCACGATTATATATAAACCAATCAGAAAGTCTGAAGTTAAATAATTGACTATTACAGATACCAGGATGAAAGAGATTGCCGCACATCCGTTGATTCATATTTAAGAGTGACCTTCTCAGAGGACCATCTAGATGTTTCGTCCTGCCACAAGGTTTTTGGAGCACCCTGTCTTCTAGAGCAGATCTCCCTTTGCAATAACAATCGATAAACACTAAACTCCCTGGAACAGAGAGAGCAGAACATGATTTCCTCCAACAAGAAAAATCCAATCTATAATGAACATGAGAGATCGAGAAGCTATAAGAAATCTGAAAAAAAATGGTGAACATTTCTCCCACACTATAAGTAGGGTCGGCTACATGAATTCTTGCTCAAATTCACGTTGAAAGATTCGACTATTTTTTACGCTGGTTGTCGACTACCTAACGCAACCCAAACAAGGGGGTTCTGAATCCTAGTCTTTTGGGTCGTAGGCACACTTCACTACCACCAGACCATTTAAGAGGTACTAATCTATAAGAAATCTGAAGAATAAAGAATAAATATATTTTTCCGAAGCTCGCAAAGCCATGGTTGCAATATAAAACAGATGCTTGATGACATGATTGACTAATTAATTAACATGGTACAAGGCTGGTGGACAATAATTTCTTGCGCATATATTAATATTTTCTTGCGCATATATTTTTCTTACTTTCCGCTCATTAAAAGGCCTTCCACCTAGACTTGACTGCTATCGAGTTTTAGCAGATACTTTTGGCTAGACATTCTTGCAAACCTACATGTGGTGATGCTGACTTCCTTTCTCTTTTTTCTTTTTTTTCTTTTTTTTTTTTTGACAGGGGCTACTTTAATGTTTTTAGTTTATTCAAGTGGTAGTAGCAACTTGTATGGGCTGTTTTATTTTGTTTCTTTTACTTCAAGATGAGCTTAATGGTCAGCAGAATTTGACTCCCGATGCTAAAATTTTGAGTTCTATTAGTGCGCTTTTGTGATCTGGCTTATATCGGGTAATGTTGTCGAGACAATTAGTTACTTTTTTTACTTCTACGGAACTAGGTGGACAGTGTAATTTAAGGTTCTGGACTAATGTTTTCAAATTCTTTCGGTGACTCTTGTCACTTGTGGCCTGGTTTGTACCAGGTAATGTTGTCGTGTCTTGTGATACATTTCTTAAAACACTAAAGAACTTCACGTTCAAGAAGCATAGTCAAGTAAGTAAAAGTAATACAGAAGAAAAAACAAATTCAAAAGCAGATTTTGATGCAAAGTAGAGAGGCCTGTCAATTTGGAAACAAGATATCTACACCAGAAAAGATTTCACCTTGTAGCATGTGGCTTAGAGTTTATAGGCAAGTCGTTGGAACAAGGTGTTGGTGTACATGCGCTTGGGTTCTTCGCATCATTTAACCAAGGCATTGACATTTCGTTTCCTCGAGCATCAAGCGCCTGAAAACAGAACCAACATTTCAACCACTGGTGAGAAGATCAACTAAAAAGAAACATGAGTTTCAAACAGAAATAATGAGATGACTGGCTTTAGTCCCTTTTAAGGTGAATTAGGGTAATAATAGGAAGTAAGGCAATTAGATTAGAGTCCTTTAAACACCATACAATCATTACGAGAATAAAGAGTCGTCTAATTAGGAAGTGTTGGGAACTTTAATAATTAATGTTTTTACATGGTAGTAAATAGTCACATGGAAAGCATATACAGAAGGGACGCAATGTATGTTCAAGATACTTTGCACTTGCATTGCCCCCCCCCACCCCTTCTTGTTCTCTCTATTCTCGACTCCATTTCTCCCTCTACCTCAAACGACTTAACATGTAGTCTCTATTTACTGTTATTTTCTCTCTCTAAACACGTAATGGCATCAGCCTACCCCTATAAAAGTAAACTAGTTAAATCTATAAGTTTTCATTACTTCTATCCAGCAACAAGACACAAGATAGCAGGAGCTCAACACACCCATTGCTGACAAAAAGGGGGAATGCACGGTGCACCAAGGTTGGGGAATGCACAGCGCACCAAGGCCCGCTCATGTCTTAAAATTATCATGCTTGCTTGAAACACACATTCCTGAAAGGAATTCTTCCCACGGAAATTGTTCATGAAGTGTTGAAGTTTCTCTTCAAAGAGCATGGCCTCTGCAACCCACCCATTGCTGTCTTTCTCCTTCGTGTCATTGATATGTCGCCAAGATATCAACATCCATCACCCTTGCCAACCCCAAACCTTCCACTTACAACAAACCCACCGACACTACCACCACTAGTAGAAACCCCTCCAACACCATCGCCCTCACCACTGACGCTAGGGCTACCCTTGTCTCCGTGCACATGAGCACCAACAACACCAGCCTAATTACCGCACCACCACCCATCTAGCGCAAATCCCCACCACCATTCGACCTTGAAGGTGCATCATTGCCGCAACTGCGGTTCGAGACTCCAGCCATGTTGTCTACTCGAGCAGCGAATGAACTCGTGTTACCACTGCCCCATGCCCCGCATCGGATGACACAAGAAAAGAAAACACGTACGATGCATCCATGCTCGCCTCACCGCTCGACTTCATGAGGACACACACTTCTTATCATCAAAGTTTGTCGTCGTTAATCTCGCACTACCAACTCCTCCCAACCACAAAGTCACGGTGTCGATTTGGGAGCAAAGATACCCCTATAAGGGTTCCAATCGATCTCTTTTCTTGAAAGGTAAGTATATTGGGATTTCATTGATAAAAAAGTAAGATGTACAAAAAAGGCCCAGCATCTGGACTTATGAAGTTTACAAGTTTTTCTAAATAAGGCCCAGCAATTGGGCGACCAGAAAGATTAATTTAGGCCCGTTGGGCCACCTGGACAAACAAATTTCACAGATTGCTCCAAAAAAGGGAATCATGAGTCATTACAATAGGATATGGATATCCTCCACTATGCTCGAAGTTAGATGATGTCCAGTCATGGAAGAAGTAGCAGTCCAACGCGAGTTGTGCTCCCTCCATATGCACCAAATAGTAAATGCAAGTGCAGTTCTGAGCCTTCCACCCCTAAGTATATCTACGTCAAAAAGCCTCTTGGCACAAGAGATGGAATGTATGATGTTCTCGCCAAAAGCAGTAGTAGGAAGCGAGAGCGCAGCACAGACTCCAATCCAAACATCAAAGCAAAAGTGGCATTCCCAAAAAAGATGATCCCTCGACTCCAGGGGGTGTTCCCAGAAAAAGCATCCCATATCCAGATAGATGCCAAAGTGGGATAACCTTTCTCTGGTGGGAACTCTTTTTTATCATTCTAAAAAAGCAGCATTTGTGCTTTAATGCAGCCTTTGAGATCCAGACGTCTTTCCACCAATCAACAGCGAGAGCTCTGTTACGGGCCAGATCATATGCAGAACGGAAGGTGAACACCGAGTTTGAGGATGTCAGACGAGGGTGTGCACTTAACAATGTCCATAAAAGGGGCAAGGCGGGGGAGCATCTTTAGCATAGCTTTCCAAACCACAAAAGAGCTGGGGGACGCAATTGCATGCTAAAAATTCTCATCTCTAAGATATTTGGAGTGGAGGAAGTCAGCCCAAAGGTTCCGCCATGACGAACCTCCAGACCCAAGATACTTTGGAGGCGCTAACCAAGTCCTTCAGAGACCTAAGGCCCAACATACCCTCCTCCTTAGGGAGGCAAACGTCCTTCCACGCAATCTCATGCCCCTTCTAATCCCAAAGGAAGTCCGAGCACATAGAGGAGATCCGCCCAATAGTTGAGGCAGTGAGGAGCGAGCAATCCGCACGGTAAAGCAATATGCCACAGATTACCGAATTTAAGAGATGGATACGCCCAGCAATAGAAACAATCTTAGCTTTCCAACCACATAGATGGGCACGGATTTTATCCTCCAGGACTCTAGCAGAGAAGATGCCACCAAATTTGTGGTCAAGTAGGATACCCAGATATTTCGTAGGAAGAGAGTCACTGAGAAGGCCAGAAACAAGATTCCACGTAAAGGTACCTCTAGCGTTTCTTGAGCAAAAGAGACAGCTTTTAGCCGCATTCATTCTAAGGCCAGACATGTCCCCAAAGGACCCCATAATCGCGCATATCGCTTGTAGAGTTTTAGTGTTACACTTGGTAAAAAAATAGATCATCAACATAAATGAGATGCGTTGGAGCCAGGGATCTGTCGCACCCACGAGATTGATGGAACCTTCGATCACAGCAATGTCCATCAAGCAAGAGAGGGACTCCATGACAACGGTAAATAAGAGAGGGCTAAGGGGATCCGCACCTCTAGTGCTCTTGAAGAAACCATAAGGGGAGCCATTAACTAGCACAGAGAAGAATGAAGTCCCAATGCAGTTCCAGATCCAAGAGCACCAAGTGGGTCCGAATCCCATAGCACTAAGGTGATCAGGCAAGAATCGGTGATTAACTGTGTCGAACACCTTGGTGAGGTCTACCTTGAGGCAGGCCCTCAGAGGTCCATTTTTCCTTTGAAAACCAAGAGCTAATTCTTGAGCTAGTTTCACACTATCACCAATGCGTCTCCCTTTGATGAAGGCCATTTGGTTATGGGAGATCAAATGTGGGAAGACAATAGTGAACCTTGCGGATAACAACATGGCAAATATCTTGTAAATAACATTGCAGCAAGAGATAGGTCTGAAGTCACAAATCCTCGCTGATGAAGGGACCTTAGGTACAAGCGTAATGAAACTGTGATTTACTTGTCTAAGCATAGACCCGCCAGAGTGAAGGAAGCACATGGCAGGGAGGACTTCCCTTTCACAAGGGGCCAATGACGCTTAAAAAACCCTGCATTGAAGCCATCGGGACCAGGGATTTATTTGAATTGCTAGAGTAGAGGGCACTTCGCGCCTCTTCTTCGTCAAAAGGCTTTTCAAGCCACAGTCTCGCTTCAGGAGACAGGAGCTTCTTCGGGGCAGGGGCGAGATGCATTCCATCCAAGCCAGTCAGGGCTAAAAGTAGGGATTCGAAATAGGAGGCTACATGGGAAGCAATTTAAATTGGTCATCCACGAGTAACCCCTCTTCATCGATAAGCCACGGGATTCTGTTTCTCGCCACCCTAATTTTAATGGAGAGATGGAAAAACTTGGTGGAGCGGTCTCCAAGTTTCAACCAAGACAACCGGCTCCGCTGCTTCCAAGCAGACTCTTGACCAACCTCTAGCCCCACCAAGTAGGCTTTCAAGTCAAGCTCAAGCTATGCGAGGGTAGGGTCCAAAGGAAAGTCCCCTAAAGCCTCGGTGACATTTGCCAGAGCAGATGCTCCACTCTTGATATCATCTTCAAGTCTGCCATGGGTAGCAGCCCATGTCTTTAGGTTCCTCTTAATCGAACATAGTTTCTTTGTCAGGACATAGAGCGGGTTTCCCCTAATAAGGGTAGCCCAAGCAGCATCCACCAAGGCAGCATAGTCTTCTCCTCTAGGCCAGAAGTCCAAGTACTTGAAGGGCCTTCATTCGTTAACTTTTTTGACCAAGTCCACAAAGATAAGAAGGTGATCACTAGAAGCCAAGGGTGAGTATCTGACTTTAGCGCAGAGGAAGAGTTATGTCCACACGGTATTGCATAGTGTTCTATCAAGCCTGGCAACGATTCTCCCAGGGCCAACAGAGGAGCTGCTCCAAGAGAAAGAGTTTCCCTAAGGTTCAAGGTCAATGAGGCCACCATTATCAATAAAGTTATTGAAATCCAAGACCTAAGTAGCACCAGGAGCCCTCCCCCCAACTTTCTCGGTTGCAAATCTGACAAAATTGAAGTCCCCCAAGAATATCCAAGGGCGTGAGATCCTAGGGCATAGTTGTAGAAAGTCGGTCCAGAGAACCCTTCTCTCTGACGGGAAGTTGGATCTGTATATGATGGAGAGGCATATCTGAAGCCCCCAGCGATTATAGCAGTTAAGAGTTATGGACTGGGAAGTGATTTGTATGGGATCACAGTTCCAATTTGCCTCCTTCCAAAGGAACCAGATCCTCCCAAGAGGTGCATTGTTATGGATGCATCACCATCCATGTGGTAGAGCTGCCATGAAAGTAAAAACCCTATCCGAATTAATTTTCGCCTCCACAAGGCCCACAAGTTCATAGCTACTTTTTTTTCCAATTCTCGAACGATGCGCTTCATCTTTAATGGCTTGGTGAGCCCCCTAACGTTGCAAGCCGCAATTGACATTAAGAAGAGGAGGAGAGGGCTAGGTTGCCCGGGCCATTTCACTTGTGAGAAGCGGTTGCCGCTTTCTTCTTCTTTCCATGTAGGACATGAGTCCATCCAGGGTTTTCAACAGCCAACTGAGAAGGAGGCTCCATATGGATAACCTTACCATTTCCAAGCCCCGAGAGGTGTGGTATTCGATCGAAAGGGTCTGGATCAGGCAAAGGGCCCTCAACCTTCGGTAAGGAAGGATCAGGGTCCGGCAACGGATCCCCCATCACTGATGGGGAGTTAAGGTCAATCTTATGCTTTGGGCATCCCTTACGAGGGTTTGCAATGTTGCCCTAGAGAGCAGCTTAAGGTCCCAAAGGGAAGGTGCAGTAAGGGCGCCCGACAGGATTCTTAGTCCCCTTAGCTGATTGTTGGGGGTCTAGCACCAAGGCTTGGGCACTTGAGGGACAGTCTCCTTCAACAGGGGAAGAGAGACCACCAACATGAGAAGAGGATCAAGGTTGCAGCAATCCCGCAGAGAGCACTGAGGCTGGGGTTTGGGAGGCTTCAGGATGTGGCAGACCCGCAGAGAGCAAGGAGGCGGAATGGTCCAGCTCCAGAGCGAGGGGCACTTCAGGAGGGACGACTACTTGCCCATTATGGGTAGCCTCAGTGGCAAGAATAGGGGGCTGCAAATCCTCAGATTGTAATGGGGTGTGGTCTCCACCTGCAGAGAGCCCAGCTTCCACAAAATCAAAGTGACCAGTCTTCCGAACCTGATCAGAAACATTCAATGGGGAATTGGAGGAGGGCAAGAGTCGTGGTTATGGCCAAAGGTAGCACAGAGAGAGCAACGCTTTGGCCTCCATTCAAGCTCCACATGAATTATGAATCTTTGGTCAGAAGGGAGAACTAGAGGGACACACGCGGGTGTGTCCTTAGAGGCACTAATGGAGACGCAGCAGCGTGCATAATCATGGCAGCTCTCAGATGCAGTAGCTGAATCCATGAAAAGGGATGTGCCGAGCATACTAGCGACCTTGTTGAGGACTATGTCCGAGCAGTGCCCGAGGCTCAGGCCATAGAATCTGACCCACAATGGGCCAACCAGCCTCCAAACTTTCTCAACAAACAAAGCAAGATGCTTACCGAAGGGTTTCTTACTCAACACATAGAAGACCAAAGTATTTTCCCAGCGCATGCCCTAATGTCATCCTGTGAGAGTAGCGCAACCTCTCACCCGTCCATAAGCACAGGAGGCACGAACGCCATCCGGAGCTGGGACGGTGGCGTCTGTTGTCCGCAAACTTCTCGCCGGAGCGCCGCGGAGCGATGGGGGGAGAAGAAGACCTGACTGAGGCAAGCGGAGCGGTTGAAGCGGCTGGAGCGGCAGGAGCGACAGGGGAAGGAGAAAACCTGGCCGTGGCGGTTGCGGCGAGGGGAGGATCAGAGAGCCTCGGGTAAGGGCTTGAAGTGGAGGAGGGAGGGGAAGGGAGAGGGCGCGTAAGGATGACTTGCCTATGTTGCCTTCAACGGAGGGGGCTCCAACGGCGAAGGAGACCGAGAGATCGGAGGTGGGGGGTGGCGCCAACGCCGTCGGAATGGGCGGGGGCGGAGGAGGGCGGGGGCGGAGGAGGGCGGCCTTCCAATCGAGATCTTGCCTTCAATGGGAACGTATTCCCCAATTGAAGAATAGATGAGTGATTTGCAAGGGAGTAACTCTTTATGGAAAGGTTAAAGTTGAAGGAAGTGAAAAAGAGAAGACGTGTTCCATTGAAGGGGTAATAAATTTGCAACTAAGCCCCTTTCTCCATAAGAATTATAGGATAAATATTGAGGATGAACAAGATGTTAAAAGATCATGAGAACAAATCCATCATGTATTGCAGCTGCAGATCAATTAATATGTCGAGAACTTTTCAAAGTGACACTAACCTCAAGCAATATGGATTCCAAGATTTGTTCAAACTTAGGGTTCCAAATTTAATTGGGACGTTTCGTTAATTAAAGGAGTTAAATTAAATTAGGGTTATGGTAAATTTTATTTGTGTCCAAGTGAGTTCCTCCCAATTTTTATATTATTTATATAATGGAATTGTTTGTGAATTTCATTTAATTATTTGGTTAGTTGAGATGTTTTAGGAGTCGACTACGATTTGATTCGATTTTCGTTCTCTTTCTAATTTTGTAATTATACCCTCCTATGTAAAGGAGCTAAGAGTCATTGTAATCAACATCATCCAAAGCAAGCCAGACGCACGACTAGGTGCTCAGGCGATACGAGGTCTTGGCACCTCGCCTGAAGTCAGGGGAGGCAATTTGGTGTAGGCACAGCAGAGGTGAGCGCTTTGATTGAGAGCGTAAGGCACTCGGGCGAGCGCTTAATAGAAATTAGGACTCTTTAGTGCTTAATCAGATATACTCTTGGAGATATGATTAAATTTAAAAAAAACAAGCTCAGACTACTCTTATTGTAAATCCTCACCTGCAGTTTATTTCAAAATATTCACATGCATACAACCTATTGTGGTCACCGTCATCCTAATCAGCACCATTAGCTCCTCTGTCTTACGGTTGCTCCTCCTCCTCCACAGTTTTCCGCGTTCCACCTCCTCCTTTTATCACGCGGAGGCATCACTGAATTCAACGCCATCACCATAATTTTTTCAGGTTAGGTTTCTACCTCCTCCTTTTATCTGATCATGCATGAATATTATTTACGTAGCAATTCAAATACAGATGAATCTGAATATCCATATAGAAAAATCATTTTGGGATGGGGGTATTACCTCATGCAACCCCTGTAAGGGGGGTGCACCTACCCCTACCCCTCCCCCCCACCCCCCAGCACCCCTCACCCCATTAGCTCGTTGACCGAGTAGCGAGTCCCCCCTGCTGGTAAGGTATGGTGGCACAGAAGGACTAAGTGGCTGGGCTCACTCGCTAATAACGTGTGGAGGTCACAAATTACGCAAAATATGTCATTTTTATAGATATTTATCATAAATTTTATATAAATATCTGTGTTAGAAACATAGAATGTTGATTATGCAAGCATGCTCATACGTATTACAAATAGCTAAGAGGAGTGGATGTGACATGGTTAAGAAAGAACTTCCAAGAAAGATTTTGTGCGGAAGTATAATGATCTGAAAGACCAAAAAGAACCGAACAATATTGCATCGTGTTTTATGAGAAGACTACTAAAGGTGGAATCTATAGGCCAAACAACGTCAAATATGATCTTTCAAAAATACTTCAGACTGAAAGAAATGCCCTTCAAAGGAGGAGAAAGAATTATATGCATATATGAATGAGAGGAAGTCTCAAAAGGATCCTTTTGAAGGTGGCAACATCGATGAGCATGACATGAATTCTGATGATGACGATAATGATGATGAATTTGAGGAAGAAAATGCAATTGTGCTTGGGAGGGGGGTTTGTCCAAGTAGCAATAATAATGTTAATTCACAACCAACAAAAAGGGTAAATGACCGGTGGACTCAATTATGACCATAAAAGTGCCAAAAGGTAAAGGAAATTTACGTAGCATGAATCGGATAAATAGGGCTTAATTTATTTACGTTCGTCACTAATTAGAGTCCAACTTTATTATAGAGTTGTTGCAATAAAGAGATTGTATGTGATCTCCAATTAGTTAGTTGGTTTTCAATTTGATATTCGAATTTAAAATTAGAGTCGGTTAGGATTTAAATTTCAATCTCTTTCTATTTTTATAATCCACCCATCTTGTACATAGGGGATGAGAGTCCAACATTAGAATCAGTTCAGAATCAATCAATTTTTTAGTTTATCACAATTATCTCTCCCCTCCTTGTACGTGATCTCCGTAATTCTTTTCCAAAATCTCTCATTTTCCGACGGGTTTTTTCCTCTCAACCCCTTTGTTTTCTTCTGCATCGAAATTTCCACCATCAAATTTATTTTTCCACCACTGAGAATATTTGATTTGCATCAATTGGTATCAAAGTATGGCAACTGATTCATTCCCACGACTCGATGATCCTGTTCCATATTGGCAAGCAAAATATGAAGCAAGTCGTTCGAATTTTTCGTGCTCGTATGAGAGGCGAAAGTTGATGAAATATCTCTACAAATCAACATCGAAGGTACAACATTGGATGGATTCATGGTTAGATGAGTATACAATCATCCAAAAAAAGTCATGTGCTACATCGCAGCCATGTAGTACAACTCCAACGATTACCTCGAGGAAGAAAAGTATTTTATAGTTGTTGTTGAACATGCATGTGATCAACAAAATGGAGCCCATCCCAATGAAGATGTTATGGATACAAATGTAGCACAAGGGAACTATAGAGATGCATGATACATCCTCATGAATATCCTATGGGGAAAGGACTCGAAAATGTCGATTTATTAGAAGCTCGGGCTACTGTTGAGGAGGAAAACAAGGAAAAAATTGTTGTCTTCGACGAGCTGTTTGTTAGCCTTCTCGCAGGCCCCCTCCACCGCCCCCGCACCTACAACCACCCTCAACCCCAACCTCACCGTTACCAGAGCCACCTCCCACCTGTTGGCTGCTCACGTACCGCCACCGCGACCCCCCACCAGCGCGCCACCGCCATGACTCCCCGCTTGCGTGTCGCCGTCATGATTCCCCACATGCGCGCTACCATCGCCGCCCCGTGCTTCCATCATGTTGCCATTGCCACCTTATTCCTAAAGAAAAGAGTCGAACCCTAATAAAATTTGAGAGCCTCTATTCCATCGGATCCCTTAACAGAAGGACCAATGAGATATTTTGGGGATATTTCAAGGAGACACCTCCTCTAATGCTATTTATCCAAAGAGCCGATTGAAAAACTTAACTTATGAGTTTTATTTAAGTGAAGGGTTACGAAAATTGCAGTCCATCACCATGATAGCGTAGATATTTACACCAAGGTGATGAAATAAAGAAGTTAGGGATACTCCCTTATCCAATCAGGATTAGGACGAATGGACCCACCTATTTAAAGGATCCATGGCTTAATTCATTGCTCACATCTCCTCCCCTCCTAACCTTATGTCATTCATTTGCTATGGGTTCTTCGAACGCCGCAAAACTCGAAATGAAGATGCCACATCAATTTTTCCACACCACATCAAGGGAGCCACTTGTGCATGGGTGTCGCTACCTATGCCACATCTATTTTTCCAACATGAAACCGACGACTCCATCTACCGCTCCACATATGCATGGAAACTATCGTTGCTTCGCATCTATTCTTCCGAAAAATGATAGAGAACATTCATATCAAATCACCTAGCTTCAAAGGTTAAGCAATTCATCGGGAGACGAATTTTTCAAAGCAATATTATGTTCATCGCTAATTAGAGTCCAATTTTATTATGGAGTCGTTGCAATACAGATATCACGTGTGATCTCAAATTAGTTAGTCGGTTTTCAATAGAATTTTGAATTTAAAATTATAGCAGGTTAGGATTTAAATTTCAATCTCGTTCTATTTTCGTAATCCATCCCTCCTACATAAAGGGGATGAGAGTCCAACATTGGAATCAGTTCAAGATCATCAATTCTTGAATTTATCTCAATTTTCTCTCTCCTTCTCTCTCCTCTTGTACGTGACCTCTGTGATTCTTTTCCAAAATCTCTCATTTTCCAATGAGTTTTCTCCTATCAACCCCATTGTATTCTTCTCCATCGAAATTTCCACCATCAAATTTATTTTTCCACCGTGAGAATATTTGATCTGCATCAGAAAAGCTCCAATGAGACACTTCCATGGCAACGGCTTATAACAAAGAGATGTGACCAAGAACTAAACATATCACTCGCTTCTTCTATTGTGTTGGTATACCATTTAATGATGCAAAGCCGCAATGTTTCAAGGATATGATTCAAGCTGGTCCCGACTTAAAGTCACCTTTATACCATGAGCTTAGAGTTCTATTACTTCGTATTGGGAACGATTACACATCCGAATTGATGGTTGAGCAAAAAGAAACATGAGGAAAGTACGGATGCTCTATTATATCTAATGCTTGGACTGATATGAGAAATATACGCGTACTTAATTTTATGGTTATTTGTTCCAAAGGCACAATGTTTGCGGAATCCATTGATGTGTCAGCATATACGAAGATTGAAGAGAAGATTTATGCGTTTCTTGATATGTTTGAGGAGAAAATTGAAGAAAGAAATGTCGTACAAGTCGTAACTGAGAATGAAGCAATTATGCCTTAAAAGGTAAATATTTATTTATATTGATTATAGCTTTGAATTATTTTATATTAATATTACATCAACTTAGTATTTTTATTAATGCAAATTTTTTACAGAAGTAGGGGCAACACTTGTTGGCTCCATGTACGACACATTGCATCGATATTATATTGAAGGATATCGGCGAGATCCCCATGATTAAGAAGAATCTTGAAAGAGCCATTGTGATTGTGAGTTACATTTACAACCACATTGGGCTTTTGAACGCGCTGAAGGAGTTTGCATATGACAAAGAATTGGTTCATCCCGGTGACTTGATTTGCAATAATATTTCTTTCTTTACAGTTTGATGAATCTCCGTTTCATCACCTTCATTCTATCATTTTGGCCTTAAAAACCCCAGTAAATGCATGTAAATAACAATAATTTGTACATACTAGCATTCATTATTTATTGTATTTATTGTACATAAAATAAGGTTTTTAATGTCAAAATTATAGAATAAAGAGAAGAAAAGAAAAAGGAATAAAATATTACAAATATTTTATGACCCTAACCCCGAGACCAAGGCCAAAATGGAATTGCTCGACAAGGAATAAAGTAGGGGGAGATAAGGGCCAATAATACAATAGATACCTCAATTATTTAATCATTCATTTATGCATTTTGACATCCATTTTGTATTTCATTATTTATTCATCAAATAAAAATATTTTGCACATGAAAGTTGTAGACAATAATGTAAATAAAAATACAAAATTAAGTTTGTGCAAAAATAATATACAGTGTACATTTTACACACAGAATACAAAGCCAGAATCTCAACTTCACAGACCCATTTCTTGCAAATAAAAACTCAAAAACCACCAAACTCACTTTAATTGTATAAAGCTCTCCAAGAACTATTTAATAAAATTGGTTTCAGAATTTTTGGAGTTTATCTGTGAAAGTTAGGTTTTGGGCCCCTATTGTACATAATACCGATTAAAATATTCAATTTATTCAGTGTTCATTATTTTTACAAAATTATATTTTTAGAACTTTGTAAATAATGTATATAATACATGTACATATGGAAATTAGAATAAAACCAAAAAAGAATTTGTAAAATAAAATAAGTCTATGCAAGATATAGGCAAAACACCTATGATAAGTATGTACATAAATAAAAAGGGAAGACATTCTTTAATTATTTTATTCTTTCATAATCTTATAATATTGTAAATATTACATATAATATATCAAAAATACAAATCTAAAATAAAAACAAATAAAATACATTAAATAAATAAAGTATATGTATATAATACAGGTAAAATACCTATAAGTATGCCTACAAACAACATACACCTATTTATTTAAATATGAAAATCAACTTACAAAAATTAAATAAAAATATCCTCACACTCACAAAAATGAATTATAAATTTATAAAATAATAAAATAAAATAAATAAAATAAAAATAAAATAAACAAAATACATGGAAATACATGCATAAATACATTATTAAAATAAAACCATGATAGAATACATCAAAAAAATAAATAAAAATCGTAAATAAATACTATGAATTAATACATATTTTTTATTTTATAAGTAAAAACTAATAAAATCATTTATTACATTAAATAATTCATTTTATAATAAGATCCCCTATTTTGTCCTCTAGCGTCCGAGGTGAACCAATGAGGGCGCGGCCTTTGTTGACCTCCGGTCAACTGTCCCATCGGGACCTGGCGCCTCTGAACCTGGTTGTTTGCATGACTTGCGCCATTTTTCCCGGGCGTATCGTCCCTTAATCTCGCTCGCCGCCTTCACGAGATCTGTAGAGGGATCATCCATCTATCACACATGTTTGTTGGATCGAGAAAACGATCATTGTACTCGCCGGAATACGCGGGCCAAGTAGGGCGCCCAGAATGTCTATAAATAAGAGCCCTCAGCCTCCTCCACAATTTGGCCAACTTACTTCCCCCAAAATACCTTGAATCCAGTCCTAGACGAGCCCTTGTGACAGGAGGAGCTCCTTAGCACCGTGAATCGGCCGGAGGAGGAAGAAATTTTGTCGCGGCGGAGCTCCGGCGTCCGTCCTGCTCCCTGGAGGCCCCCAGGTATAAGAGCTGCGCATTTACTCATTTTAGTTAGAATTTTATGTTAGCTTTTTTTTCGTGCATTTAGATTAGTGTTTAATTCTTAGGTGTAGCGTAAAATCGAGTGCCCGAAGTTCGCCGGAGCTCCGCTCCGGTGAGCATTTCATGGTACCCCCGATGTTTTCCGACCACCCTCTCGCCTCCATTTTCCTACCCTTTCATTTTCCCACGCCCCAGGCACCTTCACTCACCCAGATCTTCACCGGATCTGGAGATCAAATCTCTATCCCCCACCCGTCGCCGGAGATCTTCACCCGAAGCCCCCCTCCATCCATTTTCAGTTCTAAAGGGACGAGGCAGTTTGCCCTCGTCCCTTGTTTCATCCTGTGCAGGTACAAGGTGCTTTGAGGCACCTGGAGGTGTTCTTTGACGCTCGCCGGAGGTACCTGGAGCGCCATCTCGACATCGACCTGGTGACGGCGCTCCGGTGACCTCCTGGCCAATATGAGGCCTCCTGCGGTTAGCTGGAAGCACCTACGATGTGTTGGGATCTTTGGAAGCAGCAAAGAGCGACGGGGGAGGGAGAAATCGTCGGAGGAAGTTCGCCCAGGCGAACCTTCCTCCCTGTTCTTCCAGATGCCCTCCCCGCCGTCGGATGAAGGAGGAGTCCCAGGAGGAAGCTCAGCCGTCCGATGGAGCGAAGCCTTCACCGTCAGATCAGCCCGGCTGATCTAATCTCCAGCGTTCATCGTCGAAGCGACATCGGCAAACGTGGAGGCGCCACATGGATAAGTCACGCGTATCAGCCGTTGGATCAAGCACCTTTGGGGGTAATTTTCATATTTAGCCCCCGCACCTTTTGTAATTAATGTTTAATTTTGTAAATAAAATATAGCGTTGTAAAATAATTGTAATTTCACTTTTTAAAATGCCTATTTTCATATTTAATGTTTAAAAATGCCTATGTAGCTCCTAAAAATCCACAAAAATTAGGTTAGATGCATCATGTAGTGTACTTTCACGCCCACATTTTAATTTGCAATTTTGCATTTTATCTAATTTTTAAAATTCAAATGGAGCCTAAATAATCACTTTTTAAAATATAAAATACCAAAAAAATAGAAAAACATTTTGAAAAATTACAAAAAATTATATATGGTACATTTATATATATATTGAGTCTAGAAAATGAAAAACCCTAAAAATAGAAAAAGAAAATATAAAAAAATTTCAAGAAGCTCCAAAATTCTAAAAAAAGAGAGAAAAACCCTTCAAAAATACCAAAAAATATGTTTTCCTATTTTATAATTATATATATATTATTATTAATGTATTAAAAGTTATTTGAGTAATTTTAACACTTATTATATAATTTTAAAACCCAAATTAATTTCGGCCTATTTAATTAGTCCCATATTAGTGACATTTTTGGAATTAAAAATACATAAAAATTAGCAAAATTCCAGAAAAATAACATAAAAATTAGAAAAATATAAAAACCCTAAAAATATTATACTTAATATATTTTGAGTATGTATATATATATATATCCATATACTACATTTCTCTCTCTTCTCTTGTACATATCTATATATCTATATATATCTCTATATTATATAATTCAAAATATAAAAAGAAAATAAAAAACTACAAAATATAAAAACTGAATAAAAGTCATAAAACAAAAAAATAAAATAAAAAATATATTAAAAACCCACAAAAACAATAAAAAATTGGACATGAACCAAGAATTGAATAACTGCGCAACCAATTTCACACTCAACCATTCGCCTCCCAGTGTTCGACCTCTACTTGTGCTTGCACCTATACACATTTACATGTAGAGTTATAATAAATTTTAACTCCACATTTTTGATTTAATTGCATATATTTCATTGTGGGTTAATTGTCGATCGATTTGAGGATTTCGTCTGAGGTCAACTCAGCGACTGTCGATCCGCCTTGTGGAAAGACACGACCTCGGCGAATTTCCCGTTCCTCAAATGGCGTCGTTGCCGGGGAGGCAACGGATTTTGTATGGTTGATTTATTTATTTAATTCTTTGCTCATGTCCAATGTTCATTTCTTTATTTAATTATTATTGACATTATTGATTGACTGTTCTCACCCATCTCTTTTATTTGTATTTGATGCGAGAGACCGCCAAACGAAGGAGGAATTCCTAGGAAGTCCTATGCACCCGAGAGAGGCGGAGTTGGCTCCTCTACACCAGCCCACAGGAGGGAGCATCAAAGACAGATGGAGGAGAATTTTGGATGGCAGTCTCATTTTTTCATTTTATTTTATCACGTATATTTATGTGAGAGAGTGGCACTTAGAAACTTGTAATAATTCAGGACTCTCACAGGTACACTCCGACTTCCCGAGGTCCATTGCCCGAGGGATTGTTCCCTTGGAGGCCTCGACGGTTTTTGATGCTTTTTCTTTTTTATTTTTATTTTTATTACTTTGTGTAAATGAGCCCTAGCTTAGGAATTGCTTGATCGAGTTGATTAGGTCCAAAGACCCTAATATATTTGCATGTACCTATAGTGCGTTTTGGACCTAGTAAAATTTTAAATAGTCTGTTCATTTATCTCTTAACCCGTGTGCCGTGAGCGAGCCCCATCAAACGCTACTCCTGAACTCGAGTGTGTCGAGAAGAGGAGGGGTAAGCCAAAATCGGACTCTTAGGTCAAGGATAAGTGACCGACTTGTGGTGCTTCACGATAATAGCAGTTACTATCCTAGGGCGATTTCTTCGGCTTGCATTTGCATATAGCATAGGTTTCAATTCTGTTCCGCATCCCGCATGGAGAGAGCTGGGAAGCGTTGTAAGTCTTCTTACTTAGCATGCATCATCGATTTCCGACTTGCATGGTTTTTCCGACCTTCTCCCTCTGTTTTTGCCACTTAGGATGCTTAATGGAAATTGGAACCTCGATAGGCACGTGCATTGAAAATACTCAAAAAAGTGATAACCTAAATAAAATTGGGACTGCTAACTTTATTGGACCTAAAAATAAAACATAATGGATTTCCTTGTCTTAGGGAGAGCAACCCCCTCATTGGATGCGTTTTAAGTGCCCACGCACACACTAAGGAGTAGAGCCCAAATCCTATCAAGCCTCCTAAATGTTTGTACAACTACGTGATTCTCACCTAACTCTAAAACCGAAAAGACAAATGATCGTCATCTGGTGGTTTTTACTGGGTCGAGTAGGTGAATCGGGGGTTTGCCTTGTGTATTGAATGTGACTTGGAGTCCCTTGTGTTTCTCATCCATTATTAAGAGTAGTCGGTCCCATCGTGTGAGTCATGCATTTTTCATCTTTGAGTTTCTCTACCTCTCTTATACATATATCTCCTCATCTACATCGAGTCGTGATATTGGCGCTTGAGCTCAATCATTTCTTCGCCAAGTCCGTCGTTTCCCTCTTCTTCACCACCTTCCTAGTCACCATCGTACCATCCCCATCTTCTCCGGTTCGAAGAGAACATGCTCTTCGGACCACCATATTTTGACGGTGTTCCCACCTTGCGTGGAACACCCAATTTTGTCTATGTCCCGATCTTCTCACCCACCCTCCTCGTCCCCTCTGTATCATTCTTCTACCACCCGTAATATTGGCACATCGCTCAATCAGCTTCTCCACTCCTTTGTGTTTCCCTTATTCTCCACCTTCCTTGTGTCCCCCGTATCACCTTGCTATTACCCGGGAATGTTGTGCACATCGACGAGGCCCGCATCGAGGATTGTATGATTACCCTGATTATTTGTATAAGACGGGCCAATGATGTTGAGGATGATGAGATGTATATACTTGGTGGATTTGACTTTGGATACGCGCATACATGATTTTTGATGATGCACGATGACTAGGTGTGATTCTGTATTGAGGATTTAGATCTCGCACACCGGATTGAGGATGTGATGTCTTCAGGGATTTGAGGATAATATCATGATGTTTCTACTGATCTATCTATTTTGAGGTTTCAACCCGTTTTGATTTGGATTTTGGATGGACTATCTTGATATATGCTTCATGATGACGATAATTGGAACCCACATGATCTCTCTTCTTCGTGATTGACCCATCCCCGATCTCCTGATTCTCTTATCCACGTATGGCACTTTGAGGATTCATGCTTATCTTTCGTGCCATCTCAGCTGATTGGATTGACTTCGAGGGATTGCATTATGATTGATGAGCTGCTCTTTTGTCCCTCCACTTGATCTTATGCCCTCCGGTAGATTGAAGGATTCACATTATTTCGAGGATCTGAGACTCTATGCCAGCATTCCCTTGACCTACATCGATCTAGCTCGCATTCCTCCTCGAGTACTATCTGCGGGAGAATGCGACAATTTCTAGGACTACGGTTTCATCCACTGCTTGGGTCGCCATTTTGATGGGACCCAGAACCGAGTCAGATGATATGCTTGATTGGCCTCCCTCTGTGATTGTGTGCCCGATCTTTCGGCACATGGGGCCAACTGTCTGATGGCTCTTCTTGACGAACCTTGCAAGGACGAGTTGTACTCTGATTATTCACTGTGTAGCTCACATCACTTCCCGAGGACTATCTGCGGAAGGATGTGACACTTTCATTACGATCGGCTTCATTCATTTATGGTGCCTCCTGTCTGTTGGAACACGAAGCCGATTCGTCTGATTTGTATGCTCGGTCTCCCTTTCTGATTATGCACCCGATCTGTTGGGGCATGAGACCGACTTGCTGAGGCTCTTTTGAGTCTGCTCTCCTTGACGGTCCTCGCAAGGATGAGATCTTTTCTGATTATTCCTTGACTAGATAGCAGCTCCCCGAGGGTTATCTGCGGGATACTACGACACATTGCCGATCTGATTGGTCTTCTCTGTTGGTAGCCGACGTGTCGACTACTGAGGCCACTATGTGGGTCCGTCTGATGGATCCGGCTCCTTTGAGCCTTCTCTCTCCTTGACGACCCTCGCAAGGTAGAGACACGGTCTGAGACTTCACTGCTTAGATTTCATTACTCCCCGAGGACTATCTGCGGGAGAAGGCGACACTCTCTTTATGCTCGATTCCCCTTGCTGACTGTATCTCCGATCTGCAGAACACAGAATCGGGTCGTTTGATATATATGATTTTGGTCTCATCCTGAGTTGCATACTCGATCGGTGAATCATGGGACCCATCTGTTTAGACTCCTTTGAGTCCTCTCGCCTTGACGGTCTTCGCAAGGTTGAGC
This sequence comes from Ottelia alismoides, assembly GCA_037367405.1. Lineage (NCBI taxonomy): Eukaryota > Viridiplantae > Streptophyta > Magnoliopsida > Alismatales > Hydrocharitaceae > Ottelia > Ottelia alismoides. The sequence goes on along the minus strand of JAZKJV010004252.1, from coordinate 712,643 downwards.
TCCTGATATCTGATCTTTCCATGCCTAGCTGGCAGCACGTTCCCCGAGGGTTGTCTGCGGGACGCTGCCACATTCTTTAGATTGTCCAATCTCTTCTGCTGGTAGCCGATATGTTGCCTACCGACTGGTACTGATGATCCGTCTGATGGATCACTGACGCCTTTGCGTACACTCACCTTGACGACCCTCGCAAGGGTGAGCTTTTGCTCTGATTATTCATCGATTAGCATGTACTACTCCCCAAGGGTTATCTGCAGGAGGGTACATCATTTTCTAGGTACTCGGTTTCATTTCCGGAGTCTCCTGTATGTGGAACATGAAGCCGAGTCTTTAGAGCTGTGTACTTGGTCCCCTCTCTGATTGTGTATCCGATCTGCGGATCACGGGACCAAGTCTTCTGATTATGGTCTGATTTCTGGCTCCTTTGAGCCTGCTCATCTTGACGACCCTCGCAAGGTTGAGTCATGTCTTACGATATTCGGTGTGTCTCCTATGATCGACCGACTTCATGACCACCGAATGCCACGACGTCTCTTGTTCGATACTCTTCCATATCTTTTTGAGACTCTGATTGACCGGAGGACTCTGTACTGTTCCTTCATCCTCCCGGTCTTACAGTATCGGCTCTGTTTCCTAATGCTGACCCTACGAGCCGATTGATTGCTTCATGCTACCGGTCCCCGCTTTACTTCTGATCTATTCTCCCCGGTAGCCGACACCCACCTGACTGCATATCCGGGTGTCTTTTCACCTTCTGACTGCGTCCTCGTTCTCACAGGGAGACGATGACGCAAGTATGGTATGCACTTGTCAGATACCGTCATGTACTTCACCAGTCTCTTCATCGCTTGTATATATGTGTGCCTTGCTCATTCTTTCTCCCGCATGTTATGTGTGCCCTAGATCTATCGCCATATCTTTGTGTCTACACTTAGGACGTATCTTGTCCTAAGTATAGGGGGTACACACCGCGTTGTTCTTTCGTTGTTCGGTTTTGTCACTCCTGTTGTTGCTTATACTTAGGGATATCTCACCCTAAGTATAGGGGGAGTGATGTGTATATTCTCCACGATCTTCTCATCTATCTGAATATATATATGTCTTTTCTTCTTTTCTTCTTTTTCTTTTCTATCTTCTGTATCTAAATAAAAGGTGTCGCCCCTTTGTGTCAGTTTTCTGTACCTAGGACATACCTTGTCCTAAGTATAGGGGGTGCACCCCTGATTTGTTAATTCTTTAATATGTTTATTCCCACCCTTGACCCTCTCTGCTTTGTGTACAGTCTGCTATATTTAGGATTACTTGATCCTAAGTGTAGGGGGGACGGTCGACTTCTCTTTCCTTCATCTCTTATTCGTATAGTCTTTAGGCTTTTCTATACTCGGCACGAGTTATGTCTTCTCTTTCTCTTTTCTGATCTATGAGGACATAGCTCATGCTCAGTATAGGGGGTCGTATATACTCCGTATATACTTTAGCCATAACTCGTACATTCGTATAATTATTAATAAATAAGGCTAACAACATGATACAATTCATTAAAAATTAATTAATAATGTTTCTTATTCCTCGGATTCTTTTTGTATATAATGATTAAAAAATCAGGTCAAAAATATTTTTGCAAAATGATTTGGAAAAGGTGTGAACTGTTTGGAAAACTTTTTGTGAAATATTTTCAACCTGTGTAAAAATGTTTTGATTACAAAAATACGTTTATTTCTGTGAAATAAAGGATTTGGAAACCTATTTGCAAATGATTTTGAAAATGTTTGTAAAAATATTTTGAAAAATATATATAGTGTTTGCAAAAACTTTGCAAAATGGCTTTCAAATGTTTGTAAATATTTGCAAAAATTATTTTGTACTATAGTTTCAAAATGATTTTCAAATAAATTTAGGAATAAAAGCATCACAATAAATAAATAAAATAAAATAAAATAAATCACAAATAAAATACATTAAATTTGTTATAAAGTGTACATACACCTAAATAAATCGCTTTGGTAAAACATGTAAACACTTTAAGTCTTGTAAAATAAAACAACACGCCCGTGTAAATAGTTGTACATATACTTTGAGTGCCAAAAATTATTTCCAAAAATCCTTTGTGTAGAAATTCTTCTCTTTGTTTTCAAATTCTTTGAAAAATTGCATTATTCTTTGCATATTTGTAAATAGCATTTGCATAGCATTCATATTCTTTTATTAAGCTTGATGATTGAACTAGTCCAATAACGTCAAAGATTGGAGCTTGGTTGGACCTCACCGCACCTAACTGCAATAGAACCTTATGGGAACTAGGTTTAGAGTACTTCAGGTCTGTTCAGACTTAATTCTTTGAGAAATCAGTGCTGGGTTCAAGTCACCTCAGTGGACTAACTAGAACTTTTCGAGATACACGCATGACTCTTATCGGCCGTGACCTCACTTGGACACTCTCTCTCCAGCGCTTTCCAGGGTCACGTGCTGCGCACGTGACCCTCTTCCCCTACCTCGAGCCATTACCAGCCGCCCTCGCCGTTCCTCCTCCATAACCCCCACCGTTACTCCTCCTCCGACTCCCTTCGCCGGTCGTGTGTCGACCGACGAAGGGCCTACCGACCGCCCGCCACCACCGCGCTGAGGCCGCTCGCCTCCGCTCTCCGCCTTTCCACCACCTCGGCTGCACAGGAAGAACCGCCTCGCCGCCACCGCGACGCCACCGCCTGCGCTGCCGCGCATCGGCCGCCCCGCCCGAGCCACCGTCACCTCGTCTACAGCAGCCGTTGGATCTACGGACGTCTCCCAGATCCAACGGCTTAAAGTCAGCCACACGTCCGTTCCCGAGCTGAGGCCCAAGCCTAGGCGCTCAGGCTCGGCCGTCCGAGCCTGAGGTTCGGGCGGTCGAGCCTGAGGTTCGGGCCCGGGCCTTAGGTTCGGAGCCCGAACCAAAGGCTCGGTTGGAGAAGCGAGGCTCGGAGTATCCGAGCGCCTAGGCTTGGGCCTAAGCTCAGGAACGGACGCGTGGCTGACTTTATGCCATTGGATCTGGGAGACGTCCCTAGATTCAACGGCTACTGTAGACGAGGCGACGGTGGCTCGGGCGGGGCGACCGAAGCGCGACAGCGCAGGCGGTGGCGCCGCGGGGGCGGTGAGGCGGTTCTTCCTGTGCATCCGAGGTGGTGGCGAGGGGGAGCGCAGAGGCGAGCGGCCTCAACGCGGCGGTGGCGGGCGGTCGGCAGGCCCTTCGTCGGTCGACATACGACAGGCGGAGGGAGTCGGAGGAGGAGTAACGACGGGGGTTATGGAGGAGGAACGACGGGGGGGGGGGGTGGTAACGGCTGGAGGTAGGGGAAGAGGGTCAGGTGCGCAGCACGTGACCCTGGAAAGGGCTGGAGAGAGAGTGTGAGGCGGGGTGCCACGTGGCACGCCCTGGAGCTGCCACGTGGCACCAAAAAAAATTCAGATTTTTGGAGGGAAAAAAGAGATAGAAGATGACCTCGGATTAAAAATTTTTCTTCACGAAAGTTGTTCGTCTCAACGAGATCTACAATTTTAATGAAGGATCTATGAGAAAAGGGGTCATTTGTGAGAAGTGGTATTTTTTGTGGCTCTCCATGTGTAAAGAAAACCGACTTTTTGGGAATTTATATTTTTTTGTGGTTTTAGAGGGGATAAAAATTATAGAAAAATGTGATAAAATACAAGAAAAATATTTACACACTAATTTAATTTTTTTTGAATTTTTAATAGATAAGAAATTAGGAAAATAAAATAGAAGTAAGAAACACACAAATTCTGTACAGACTTACAACAGACGCTTGGACTTGGTCAGTTTCTTTGATTTCAGTTTTAATCTAGATTTGGATTTTTGTGTCGCTTAATAAAACATTCATCAAAGAACACAAATGAAGAAGAAATAAAATTAAAAGAGTTAATTATGTACATAAAAACTCAGGTCAAAAATAGGAAGAAGTCAAAATGCGCAAAAGAGGCCCAAAACCCAACTTTCACAAATGAGCTCCGAATTTTACGACATTGGTCTTGTTTTGAAGTATTTGAAAATGGAATACTTTAAAAGTGAGTAGACCAAAATCGGACACTTTATGTGGGAGATATGCTCATTTTAGTCTGTTAGATGTGAAATTAGACTTTGGGATTATTTGACACTTATTGGGGTTAGTAATTTTTTTGTATTTTTTATTTAATAAAATTAGTAATATCTACACAATGGAAGTAGTTTTGAGTCAATCGGAGTTAGGATGAATTAATTAAAAAGAAGAGAAGTTAGCGGCTTTTTGAGTTAATTTACACATGGGATTTTTAATGCAATTTATGCAGATGAAATGCAGATATTATTTACACATGCATGATGGCTAATAATGCTCTATTAATGATTAATTACAGGTGAATGATGGGGAACAAAGCCTAAATGACCAATTTTAGCATGATGAATACGAGATTCATCACTTGGACACTTGCACCTTTCACTTGGCTCAACTCAGTTGGGGTGGTGAGGGGATTGGATTTGCCAGTCTGAGACGCACACGGGTGGAAACATTCGTCCTCGTCTAGGGAGGTAAGTGCATCCCAACCTGGTCTAGTTTCAATGAAGTCGAATGACAGGAGAGTGCGGGTTGCAATAAAGCTTCAAAAGAGGGATAGTCTTCTGGATCAAGAGGAAAAAGTCCTTATGTAAATGCTGTTGTATATAGTATTTCATAAAAAGTACAAAAAATGCAAAAGCAAAAACTCCAAAAAAGTGGACAGGCCTGATTGAAAATAAAATGCCTGTCGGAGTATACATATGTTGTATAGAAAATAAGCAAGCTTGAGTTTCAAGGTCGTATCATGTGAGCCTGCAGCTGGATGAATTGACTACACTGGTCTTGCATCCCAGGATAGGTAGCTACACTGGCTACCACCCATTCTCTTCTTCATCTCCTCCTCTTGAGTTGGATGCTACTTGAACTTAGAAGGGAATACCCCGCTCCTCGACGGTAGAGGGCTGGATTGGGGAATCATTGGGTTGTCACTATGGAGAAGTCAGTTCCTTTGTCATTTCAATTGGGGAGAGCTACTATCACTTACACTGTACAAGTCAGCTTCATAGTCATAAGGGTTTGCGTATGACGTAGGCTAGTTCTGACCTGGCTATTGAGGTGGTTTGAACCGAGTTCTGTGACTCTCGAAGGCTGTTGTGTTTTAAACTTGGTTCCCGACTAGGGTTCACACACACTTTCACATCAAGGATTAACCGAGCTCCAAACTCTGATTTTGTAAGGACAAGGTATTGCACTGAAAGCTATCCTATTCACTCTATCTTCTTTAATTTCCTTTTTTCTTTTCTTCTTTATTCTTTTTCTTCTTATTGCATAAGTATTTGCTAGGGACTAGCAAAGGCAAGTATAGGGGGGTGATGAATCTCCATTTCATCACCTTTATTCTATCATTTTGGCCTTAAAAACCCCAGTAAATGCATGTAAATAACATCATTTTATACATACTAGCATTCATTATTTATTGTATTTATTGTACATAAAATAAGGTTTTTAATGCCAAAATTATAGAATAAAGAGAAGAAAAGAAAAAGGAATAAAATATTGCAAATGTTTTATGACCCTAACCCCGAGACCAAGGCCAAAATGGAATTGGTCGACAAGGAATAAAGTAGGGGGAGATAAGGGCCAATAATACAATAGATACCTCAATTATTTAATCATTCATTATGCATTTTGACATCCATTTTGTATTTAATTATTTATTCATCAAATAAAAATATTTTGTACATGAAAGTTGTAGACAATAATGTAAATAAAAATACAAAATTAAGTTTGTGCAAAAATAATATACAGTGTACATTTTACACACAGAATAAAAAGCCAGAATCTCAATTTCACAGACCCATATCTTGCAAATAAAAACTCAAAAACCACCAAACTCACCTTTAATTGTATATAGCTCTCCAAGAACTATTTAATAAAATTGGTTTCATAATTTTTGGAGTTTATCTGTGAAAGTTAGGTTTTGGGCCCCTATTGTACATAATACCGATTAAAATGTTCAATTTATTCAGTGTTCATTATTTTTACAAAATTATATTTTTAGAACTTTGTAAATAATGTATATAATACATGTACATATTGAAATTAGAATAAAACCAAAAAGAATTTGTAAAATAAAATAAGTCTATGCAAGATATAAGCAAAATACCTATGATAAGTATGTACATAAATAAAAAGGGAAGACATTCTTTAATTATTTTATTCTTTCATAATCTTATAATATTGTAAATATTACATATAATATATCAAAAATACAAATCTAAAATAAAAACAAATAAAATACATTAAATAAATAAAGTATATATATAATACAGGTAAAATACCTATAAGTATGCCTACATACAACATACACCTATTTATTTAAATATGAAAATCAACTCATAAAAATTAAATAAAAAAATCCTCACACTCACAAAAATGAATTATAAATTTATAAAATAAGAAAATAAAATAATAAAATAAAATAAATAAAATACAAATGGAATATACAAAATACATGTAAATACATGCATAAATATATTATTTAAATAAAACCATGATAGAATACATCAAAAAATTAAATAAAAATCGTAAATAAATACTACATGAATTATTACACATTTTTCATTTTATAATTAAAAACTAATAAAATAATTTATTATGTTAAATAATTCATTTTAGAATAAGGTCCCCTATTTTGTCCTCTAGCGTCCGAGGTGGACCAATGAGGGCGCGGCCTTTGTTGACCTCTGGTCAACTGTCCCATCGGGACCTGACGCCTCTGAACCTGGTTGTTTCCATGACTTGCGCCATTTTTCCCGGGCATCTCGTCCCTTAATCTCGCTCGCCGCCTTCACGAGATCTGTAGAGGGATCATCCATCTATCACGCATGCTTGTTGGATTGAGAAAACGATCATTGTACTCGTCGGAATACGCGGGCCAAGTAGGGTGCCCAGAATGTCTATAAATAAGAGCCCTCAGCCTCCTCCACAAATTTGGTCAACTTACTTCCCCCAAAACACCTTGAATCCAGTCCTAGACGAGCCCTTGTGACAGGAGGAGACCCTTAGCACTGTGAATTGGCCGGAGGAGGAAGAAATTTTGTCGCGGCGGAGCTCCGGCGTCCGTCCTGCTCTCCGGAGGCCCCCAGATATAAGAGCTGCGCATTTACTCATTTTAGTTAGAATTTTATGTTAGCTTTTTATTCGTGTATTTAGATTAGTGTTTAATTCTTAGGTGTAGCGTAAAATCGAGTGTCCGAAGTTTGCCGGAGCTCCGCTCCGACGAGCATTTCACAGTACCCCCGACGTTTTTCGACCACCCTCTCGCCTCCATTTTCCTACCCTTTCATTTTCCCACGCCCCAGGCACCTTCACTCACCCAGATCTTCACCGGATCTGGAGATCAGATCTCCATCCCCCACCCATCGCCGGAGATCTTCACCCGAAGCCCCCCTCCATCCATTTTCAGTTCTAACAGGACGAGGCAGTTTGCCCTCGTCCCTTGTTTCATCCTGTGCAGGTACAAGGTGCTTTGAGGCACCTGGAGGTGTTCTTTGATGCTCGCCGGAGGTACCTGGAGTGCCATCTCGACATCGACCTGGTGGCGGCGCTCCGATGACCTCCTGGCCAATCTGAGGCCTCCTGCGGTTAGCTGGAAGCACCTGCGATGTGTTGGGATCCTTGGGAGCAGCAAAGAGCGGCGGGGGAGGGAGAAATCGTCAGAGGAAGTTCACCCAGGCGAACCTTCCTCCCTGTTCTTCCAGATGCCCTCCCCGCCGTCGGATGAAGGAGGAGTCCCAGGAGGAAGCTCAGCCGTCCGATGGAGCGAAGCCTTCACCGTCAGATCAGCCCGGCTGATCTAATCTCCAGCGTTCATCGTCGAAGCGGCATCGGCAAACGTGGAGGCGCCACGTGGATAAGTCACGCGTATTAGCCGTTGGATCAAGCGCCTTTGGGGGTAATTTTCATATTTAGTCCCCGCTCTTTTTGTAATTAATGTTTAATTCTGTAAATAAAATATAGCGTTGTAAAATAATTGTAAATTTTGTAAAAGGACCCATGTAGTTTCATGTATTTACATTTAGGTCCTTCCACGCCTCACATGCATTCCCACGTGAGGCACGTGAACTTTGCATATATCCCCTAGCGATTTTTGTATATTGTAAAATAATTCCGAAACATTAAATAAATGTTTATTACTGTTGGTATTTTTGCACAGAGCCCCCTGTAGTTATTTTTATTTGCAAAAATACCCCTGCCAGGCTATTTTATTTTTATGTCTTTTATGTATTTATTAAAAATGCCTATGTAGCTCCTAAAAATCCACAAAAATTAGGTTAGATGCTTCATATAGTGTACTTTCACGCCCACATTTTAATTTGCATTTTTTTCATTTCACCTAATTTTTAAAATTCAAATGGAGCCTAAATAATCACTGTTTAAAAAATAAAATACCAAAAAAATAGAAAAACATTTTGAAAAATTACAAAAAATTATATATGGTACATTTATATATATATTGAGTCGAGAAAATGAAAAACCTAAAAATAGAAAAAGAAAATACAAAAAAATTCAAGAAGCTCCAAAATCCTAAAAAAAGAGAAAAACCCTTCAAAAATACCAAAAAATATGTTTTCCTATTTTATAATTATCTATATATTATTATTATTAATGTATTAAAAGTAATTTGGGTAATTTTGACACTTATTATATAATTTTAAAACCCAAATTAATTTTAGCCTATTTAATTAGTCCCATATTAGTGACATTTTTGGAATTAAAAATACATAAAAATTAGCAAAATTCCAGAAAAATAACATAAAAATTAGAAAAATATAAAAACCCTAAAAATATTATACTTAATATATTTTGAGTATGTATATATATCCATATACTACATTTCTCTCTCTTCTCTTGTACATATCTATATATCTATATATATCTCTATATTATATAATTAAAAATATAAAAAGAAAATAAAAAACTACAAAATATAAAAACTAAATAAAAGTCATAAGACAAAAAAATAAAATAAAAAAATATATTTAAAACCCACAAAAACAATAAAAATCGGACATGAACCAAGAATTGAATAACTACGCAACAAATTTCACACTCAACCATTCGCCTCCCAGTGTTCGACCTCTACTTGTGCTTACACCTATACACATTTACATGTAGAGTTATAATAAATTTTAACTCCACATTTTTTATTGAATTGCATATATTTCATTGTGGGTTAATTGTTGATCGATTTGGGGATTTCGTCTGAGGTCAACTCAGCGACTGTCGATCCGCCTTGTGGAAAGACACGACCTCGGCGAATTTCCCGTTCATCAAGTATCTCCAAAAGAATAAGCACAGTTTGAGGACAGTGTCTACTTCAGAGAAATGAGCTACTAGCAATGGGTCAAGGAATCCAAATGCAAGAAGCAAGAGATATCATTTTGACGCCATCATTTTGGAATTATGCACTTGACACACTTACGTATATGGGACCTCTTGTTACAGTTCTTCAGCTTGTTGATAGTGAGAGAAGACCAGCAGTGGGATACATATACGAAGCAACAGATCGTGCAAAGGAAGCAATAGAGAAAATCTTCAATAAAAGAAGATAATACAATGATGCATTTCAAATCATTGATAAAAGGTGGAAATGCCAACTTCATCATCCAATACATGATGCGGGTCTTTTTCTGATCCCTAAATTCTAATATGGAAACTCATCCATTGCTTTTGTACGGAGATTATTGATGGATTGTACACATGCATACAAAAATATTGGTTCTAGATGTAAATATGCAAGATAAAATTATGATCGAGTTAAGCTCGTCTAAAAATGTTGAGGGTATTTTTGAAAATTCAGTGACCATTCGATCAAGAAACTCAAAATCTACATGTACTCGTTACAATTTAGTACACTTAAATTGATCCAGTTCTTGATATTAACATCTTCGTATGATAATGTAGTGGAATGGTGTAGCACTTTTGGAAGTTCAGCTTCAAACTTGCAACGTCTTGCTATGAAGATTACGGCTATCTGCCTAGTGCAACAAACGTGGATACTTAGAGATATTATTACAAAGATATCAGATCCATGTATAGAGAATTATATATGGTTGGATTCAATAGTAGGATAATGACTAATAAAGTGCTCCAACTAGTATGTTAGGCATTAAGTTGCATTACTAATTAATATAACTTTCGAATTAAAAAAATGTTGAACCATTTAGACTTGGATTATGCTTGTTAAACTAATATTTTATCTAATCAAATATCATTAAATTTAAGTGGAACCATTAAATTCCATCTTGTTACGTCATTTTCAGAATTAAAGAGTCATGAAATACAATTTATTATGATCCCACCAACCTCGAGTATTCTCAATACTCTTGTATCCTACATAATGGAAAATCTAGATAACTCTAAATATGTTTTCCCATGTTTTCTTTCTCCTTACATGGTAAAGCAAAAGATTTCTCACTTTGCACCAGCTCACTAGTATATAGTCCTTCAGTGTGGAGGAATTCTTTTCATTCGACAATGTTCCTTTTTGGTCAAGATTGTTTGCTTTTGTAAATGTTATGGTGGATGAAAATGTTGCGGTCTTTAATGGGAATGCCATCCCACTGATAACGTTCCAAAACACGGAAGATTTTTTTGATATCCTTGGTGTGTGTGTATTAAAATAGTTTTTGGTCCAAGAATAATATAGTTGAGTTGGCACCTACCTAAGGTGTAAAGCATTGAACTTGGCATATCTCGGATCCTATATAATAAGATCCAGCTCGTCAAGAGAAAATCAACGAAATTTGTTTCATGTGAATCAGGCTTCGTTTCGAATTGTTATGATTTTTTGAAGAAAGAGAAGTAAGGAAGGCTAAGATGTCATTAACCCATAATGATTGTCATTAAGACTAATTAAACATGAGTTAAATCGCGATTTGTGAAAGTCACGATTATTGTTAATTAAGCATCATTAGATAATCTAGAATGTTCTAATTTAAGCCCCAAGTTTGGGATAAGTTTTGGCTACAACCATGGGCCAAAACCATGGTTAAGGTCTAAACCATGATTTTCTAACCATGGTTAGTGGTTTTCTGGGGCCTATAAATAGATCCCCTATCCATTCATTCTCTACGACTTCCACTACCATCACCACCCCAAGGGCTAGGGTCGAGAGGTCGGGAGGAGGAGTGGGAGGCGAGGGAGGAGCGCTAGCGAAGCGCTGCTTGGAAAACGAGGAGGAGAAATGTATGATCCTCTTTTAGTTTGCTTCGTAAGCTAGGCTTTCAATCCATCCTCTCGTTCTTCCAAGTTTTGTTCTTGATTCGTCTTTCTTTCCGATTCATTTACCTATTGTGGTTCGAGGAGAAATCTGTGTAACACCCTATTTAGGTGCGGGCGGCTATGCACGTCAGTGACCCTGCGATTCGTCACACGTTCACTCATCTAAGACGTGTGGTGTCTACCGATTCTCCATCGTTTATGTTTCTATTCTTTCTATTATGTTTTTATAATTATTTTGATGGAGAAATATGTGTAATACCCTACTTAGGTGCGGGCGGCTATGCACGTCAGTGACCCTGTGATTCATCACACGTTCACTCACCTAAGATGCGTGGTGTCTACCGATTCTACATCTCTTGTTGTTTGAGTATATTCTTTCAGTTTCGTTGTTATTTTCCTCTCGATTGATTTTATAGAAGAAACTCTTTTCGTTTTTATTTTGAAATATATCCCGATATAAGGCGGAACTCTGCTGAAATTTTCCGAAAAATATGTCCCGATATAAGGGGAAACTCTGCCGAAATTTTCCGAGAAATATGTCTCGATATAAGGGGAAACTCTGCCGAAATTTTAAGAGAAAACATGCTCTTGGCGTTCTTCGTGTTCTTCGCGTTCTTCGTTCGTTCCTCGCGTTCTTGACACGTTTTTAGCGTTTTTGATACAAAAATGAAATTCGATCTTTTCAGGAGCCTTAAAATAGATTTTTTTAAAAAAGAAATACGATAAAGTCTTGTATACACGAGAGAGAGCTGGATTAGGTAACGAAATCCTTCCTTTTGTTGTTTGATTTTCATACGAGATTATTGAAATTTTGATTTTATATTCTTTGCTATGAAGAACCACAATTTTGGCTATTTTTTTGAAAAGTGTGAAGAATTGCTTTGTGATTCCTACTAAAATAATGTTTAAGCATCAAATTGATGCGTTGGATTTGAAGGTTAGGGTTTGGGAGTTAAAATAGGCATAAATACGAGTATATATGCATATGAATAATATATATGTATGTCTATACTGATTATTACTGATTATGCAAATCGAAGACTCAACGAAAGAATTAGATCATGGGAATTGATGTGGTTTGAGTTGGATCCTGAAAAGGATTGTGTGTGTCACCTTAAGGATGACTGGGAGTAGAACTACAGGTCGGGCATGCAACCTGTTGGTTTGTCGGAAGGAGCCCGTATTGGCGTTTCCCTACCTAGGTGGTACACGGTTATTCTGTTATGTTAAGTGCGTACGAAATGAATGTTTTGCAACGCGTGGCACCGGTAGCCAATATCTTCGGGTTGAACGATGGGAAAATGTAGTCGTGCCATGTTGAGGCATGGATGGTTCAATAGCGGTTGGGTCACGATAATATGTATTTAATGCTGCTAGGTTATATGATTAAATGCTAGCATGAGGTTTTAAGCAACCAAGTCCTCGAAGAAGGTGTGCTCATTTTTTTCCAGGTCGAGGGTTTGAGACCCTATTTAATAAAAAAAAGAAAAATTGTCGTGGTAGTATTGGAGGATTGGTTGAGGCGACGTGTGGCAGCATAAGCTTACCAAGATCAACGCAATCTCCAATCCTGAAGTGTCCACAGCTTCGGAGTTCTTATAGTGGTGAGGTAATTCTCCTGGACTAATCCCTGACGTGGAATACAAAGGAATATGACTTAAATTAACAAGAAGGAAAGAAACCTTTAATGATAACAACTTTTGCAAAATTACACAATTTGTTTGCTTTTATCTTCTTCGTTACTTAGCATTCGCTAAATTTTATCTTATGATTTATGGAAAATCCAACAGGTGTCGGTGAACCATCGTAAGGATTTTAAAAATCCATCCAGCTTACATACTAGACATCCAGCCAGCCACAGTACTTTACTTTGTAAGACAGTTAGCAATCTTTTATATATTTTCCTTTCAAGCTGATGTACATGTAAATGGTTATAGTGGGACAATGTATCATCTGAACTTTATTTTGTGAATGGCAAAGTGTTGAAATACTTCATTCTGAGTATTTTTATTTGCAGTCTGTTTCTGAATGTTAGTTATGATTGTTGAATAAATTATTGTCGAGTAATCAAATCCGGTTATGGGAGGATCCGACGGCCCGGAATTGGGGTCGTAACAGTATAGCTATCTCCTCCCCAGACTCGTTCACAACTGTAGCGATGCTTGTCTTCTTGGGCACCACTTTAATAGACTAACCCACTTGGAGTCGGAGATGGGGTAGATAAAACCAACGCTCCACCATTTCGATATTTCCTTCATAACCACCTCTCGAAGATTCGAGTTCAGCCGTCGTTGGAACTCACGCGATGGCTTAGCATCCTCTTCGAGATAGATATGGTGGGAGCATAGAGCCAGACTTATCTCATGGAGATCAGCTACACTCCATCCTTTTGTCTTGTGAGTTCTTTCAAGACCCCTCATCAAATGAGATTCTTTCTCCAGTTAAATCTTCTGAGATAATAACTGGGTACATATATGGCTTGCCTGCAAGGAACCTGTATTTCAGTGACTGTGGGGAAAGGCTCCAATTCGGGACACATGGGAGCTGGAAATTCTGGCCTCTGAAAGATTTGAGTGAATACAACCAGATCTGAATGTGAGAACTCTCAATGATCATGGAAAACTAGTGAAGACGGCCCTGGTGGTGTATCTGTAGTCGGCGCTGGCTCTTTCTTCACCCTAGATGTCGGCTCTGCTGTAATTAGACACGGTAACCACTCATCAAATTATGCCCAATCGATGTCTGAATTCGAGGGATCTGAATTATGATCACAAGATATAGGCTCTGTCTCACTATCCTGAACACGATCATCGGCCACAAAAGTATCCGCGGTCGAGAGTGTACTCTCCGAACTCTCTCTGCTGGAAGTTGTAAATCTGTGGTATCTGAAGGTGAAAGAAGATCTCATGAAACGGGGCCGAACCTAGCTTCTTTATCATCAGTGATCACAAAGTCGGACTCATGGTGGATATCTCTCTCTGCAGTTGAATCTCGCGCTCTAGTCTCATCGATCATCTCTATTTGTATACTCTCACCTTCGACGTGAAAGTATACCTTCATGCTATCATGGTCGGACACCGATTTAATATAGAGGATATTGATTATTATTGTTTGGATTAGAAATCGTAATATCCAATCCAGGGACTTATTCTCTCTGTTTATTTCTCCGCGTCTTTCTTGCATTGTTCTATATTTTCCCAACATAGAAATTAATCGAGTAATTATTTATTTAATTAATTAAATTTAGAACCACGTAACTAAAGATCACCGCTTTCCGTATTCGAACTTGGTAGACTTGCCAAGTAAAAATTCTCCACAACTTTCAAAGATTGTGATTTTTGATCGACCAAATTTCGTCTCCTTTGCTACAATTCCTTATTATTAAAAAAAGGTGAAATTCGAGTTCATCAACCATGCAGGGCTTCCCTACCATGTAGAATGGTCTTCCATAGCTTGATGTCAGTTGGGGAAGGTAGGACTTCCTAAAAGGATCGGTCATATAGGTCTTTTTGCCGCATGTAGAGGGCCCGAATGGAGCAGTCAGAGGAATGTAGCCTCCAATACTATGAGGCAACCATGACATCGTGTATGGTTGACAACGATCGTAGGCCAAGACCCCCCTCTAATTTGGACAGGCACATAGTCTCCCAAGCGATATCCTGATGTATGCTTCCCCATTGGAAATCAACGCAAAGCATGTCAACCTTGTGAACAGAAGTAGGGACAATGAGGTTGCCAGCAACCCAGTACATAATGACCCCAGTGATGACGATCTTCAGGAGATGAGCCCGATCGGCCATACTAAGGGTTGTGGCCCTCCACCCACCAAGTAGGGACCGAACCTTATCTTCCGGGGCCCTAGTCTCATTACTTCTCCCGTAGGCCATGGCGAGTGGGATCCCCAAGTATGTGGATGGGAGGGACTGCCTCAGAATACCCATGTCTAGGGTTGCAGCGAAATCATCACGAAAATGTTTAGGACAAAATATCTTGCTCTTCCTAGCATTCATCTGGAGCCCGGATATGGAGTGGAACTAGCAAAGGACATCTCTGACGACTAGAGGGGAGCTCGAGGAGACCTTGCAGAAGAAAGAAGGTCATCCGCATAACTGAGGTGAGTAGGGGCTGTAGAAGGACCTCTACCAAGACGTTTAAGGCACCCCTTGGCCTCTGCCTTGTCGACAAGGCATGAAAGGGTCCCCAGCCTCGATGCAAAGAGAATGGGCTTGGTGGGTCACCTTGAATCAGGCCCCGAGTGCCACAGAAGAAGCCATATTGAGAGCCATTAACCATAACAGAGAAAGAGGCCGTGAAATGCAAGCTTTGCTCCACTTTATCCATTTGCTGCTGAATCCCATGGCCTTCAGAGCCTCAAAGATGAACGTGTGCTCTATGGAGTCAAAGTCCTTAGTTAAATCAATTTTGAGGCAGACATTGTTGTAGCTCTTCTTCCTATCAAACCCTCACATGAGCTCCAGAGCGAGCCGTAAGTTGTCTCCAAAAGATCGGCCCTTGATAAAGGACGATCGGTTCAACGAAACCGGGCAAGGGAGAACCACTCCAAATGTGGGTAGCTGATGAATCTCCATTTAATCACCTTTATTCTATTATTTTGGCCCTAAAAACCCAAGTAAATGCATGTAAATAGCATCAATTTGTCTATAATAACATCTATTATTTATTGTATTTATTGTACATAAAATAAGGTTTTTAATGCCAAAATTATAGAATAAAGAGAAGAAAAGAAAAGGAATAAAATATTACAAATATTTTATCATCCGAACCCTGAGACCAAGGCCAGAATGGAATTGGTCGACAAAGAATAAAGTAGGGGAGATAAGTGCCAATAATACAATAGATACCTCATTTATTTATTTAAATTGCATTTTTTGACACCTATTTTGTATTTAATTATTTACTCATCAAATAAAAATATTTTGTACATGAAGATTGTAGATAATAATGTGAATAAAAATACAAAAATGAGTTTGTACAAAAATAATATACGTACATTTTATACACAGAATAAAAAGCCAAAATCTCAACTTCACAGACCCATATCTTGCAAATAAAAACTCAAAATCAACCAAAATCACCTTTAATTGTATATAGCTTTTCAAGAACTATTTAATAAACTTGGTTTCATAATTTTTGGAGTTCATATGTGAAAGTTAGGTTTTTGACCTTCATTGTACATAATACCGATTAAAATATTCAATTTATTCATTGCCTATTATTTTTACCAATTCATATTTTTATAAATTTATATACATTATCCATAATATATGTGTACATTAAAACTAGAATTAAACCAAGAAGAAATACACAAATAAAATAAAGTTATCTCAAAACATAGGCAAAACACCTATACCTATATCTATACAAGTCATATACCGATTTAGTTAAATGAGCAAATAAACTCATAAAAATAAAATAAAAATATATTTACGTATATAAAAGTAAGTTATAAATATATAAAATAATAGAATAAAATAATAAAATAAAACATACAAAATAAAAATAAAATTGTATAAAATACATGTAAATATACTTAAATACACCATTAAAATAAACTCATAATAAAATACATCAAAAAAATAAATAAAAATTATAAATAAATACTACATTAAATATTAAACAATTTTTATTTTATACTCGAAAAATAATAAAATCATTTACTATATTAAATTAATCATTTTCAAATAAGTCCCCCTGTTTTGTCATGTAGCGTCCTACGTGGACCAATCAGGGGCGGCGGACCGTTGACCTCTGGTCAACTGTCCCATCCGCATCTCAGACCCGCCAAACCTGGCGAATCCTCGATTTTCTGGCATTTTTCGCGGACGCCTCGTCCACCGATTGCACTCGATTCCTTCACAAGATATGTCCACCATTCATTGTACAATCACGCCAACTCCTTAGATCACTTGTAAATACACCAGATTAATCCATAATCACCGGTCAATAAGGGTTCCCTGGGATGTTTATAAATAAGCACCTCCACCTCCTTGGCCGAATTTGGCCAATTTCACTTCCCCCAAAAAGCTTGAATCGATTCCTGGACGAGCCCTTGTGACAGGAGGCTCTTCCCAACACCTCGAATCGGCCAAAGAAGGAGAAAATTTTTGTCGCGGCGGAGCTCCGGCATCCGTCCTACTCCCTAGAGACCCCCAGGTATAAGAACTGTTCCTTTACGTTATTTAGGTAGCTTTTCATTTCCGCATTTCATTCCTGTTCTTTATTTCGCCTTTCGATCAATAGAATAGCCTAGTTTCGCCAAATCGAAGTTCGTCGGAGCCATTCTGATTCCATCTCACTCCTCATCGCCTTCTCCATCTCTCGACCACCTATGTTCAACCGGAGACCTTTTGTCTTCGCGAATCAGAGCTCCCCCTCCTCCGTTCGTCAGAGCTCCTCCGCCTCGCCTCACCTTGCGTCCCAGCTTCAAAACCCAGGGTCGAGGAGAAAGCCCTCGAGCCCCTTGTTCTTCCTGTGCAGGTATCACGTTGAAACGAGCCCTCTGGGACTCGATCCGACCCAGGAAGAGGTTCCTGGAGGTCCGAACCTTCTCCGACCTCGCCTGAACACCTCAGACCTCCAGGAACCAAGTAAAGACCGTCGTTCGACGCGGGGACCTACCAGCAACGTGATGAGCCACTCGGAGGCGAAGGAGAAGCCCGGAGGAGCCCGCGATTCAAGATCGAAGCTCGCTTCACGCAAGCTTCTTCCCTGTTCTTCCAAGCGGCTCCATAGCCGTCCGATCATGATGAAGACCCCAGTTCGAAGCATAGACGTCCGATGGAGCGAAGCCACGACCGTCAGATCTCCCACAAGATCTAATCCCCAGCACTCATCGGCGAAGCGGTATCGGCCGCTGGATGGGCGACACGCGTCAAGTGAAGAACAAAGAGCCGTTGGATCGCACGCCTAATAAGGGGTAAATTTCATGTTTAGCCCCCTTTCTTTTTGTATTTAATATTTACCACCGTAAATAAAAGTTGAAGTTCAAAATAATGTGGATATTTTGTATGGACCCCCTGTATGTTTTTAATATTGCCCTTTAGACCCAGTCCACTCACCTCACGTGCCATCCCATGTGAGGTGGAAAAATTGCACAAGACCCCCTGCATGTTTATGTATTTATATTCAGTCCATAAAATAAAATATCAAGTGTATTATTTTTTGTGAAAATTACAACCAGGACCCTGAGCTTTTCGATATTACAATTTCATCCCTGTGTATGCGGATTACGTGTAGTCCCACGTGATGGTTAAATTGCAAGGGGGCCCTGGCGAGTTTGAGTGAAATGACAGAGAACACTTATATATTTTGGTGTTTTTGCACTGTGACCCATGTATTTATTTTTATTTGCAAAAATGCCCTTGCCAAGCAGTGTTTATTTTTATGTCTTTTATGTATTTATTAAAAATAACCATTTAGCTCCTAAAATTCCACAAAAATTAGGTTAGATGCTCTATGTAGTGTACTTTCACGCCACATGTCCATTTTGCATTTTTTACATTTAACCTAATTATTAAAAATGAAAGGAGCCATTTTTGTACTGTTTAATTCATAAAATACCAAAAAAATATAAAAACATTTTCAAAAATCACAAAAAATTATATATGGTATATTTATATATATACTGAGTCCAGAAAATGAAAAACCCTAAAAATAGAAAAATAAAATATAAAATTTTCAAGAAGCTCCAAAATCCTAAAAAAATATAAAAACCCTTCAAAAATACCAAAAATATTTTTTCCTGTTTTATAATTATTAATATATTATTATTTACATATTAAAAATTAATTTGGGTAATTTTGAGACTTATTTTATATTTTTAAAACCCAAATTACTTTCGGCCTATTTATTTAGTCCCTTAATTGGGACATTTTTGTAATTAAAAATACATAAAAATTAGAAAAATCCCAAAAAAATAACAAAAAAATTAGAAAAATATAAAAAATCCTAAAAATATTATATTTAATATATTTTGAGTGTATATATATGTAAATATATATCCTTATATTACTCCTATCTCTTCTCTTATATATCTCTTTATATAGATATATATGTATTTATATATATCTATATTTATATAATTAGAAATATAAAAAAAAAGAAAATATAAAAAATATAAAATATAAAAAGAAAATAAAAATTTTTATAAAAATTATAAAAAAAATAAAAAATTCTAAAAAATTATAAAATCAAAAACCCACAAAAAGACTTTTGTGCATACACGACCAGCTTGTACATGAATACTTGTAGGCTACCGATTTTTTGCTCTCTGTGGTTTGATCTTTACATGCTTACGCACTGTGCATATTGTATGGTAGAGTTAATAAGTTTAATTCACGTTTTTGAGATTAATTGCTTGATATTTATTGTGGGTTCATTGCTGAA
The DNA here is from genome assembly GCA_037367405.1 of Ottelia alismoides. Lineage (NCBI taxonomy): Eukaryota > Viridiplantae > Streptophyta > Magnoliopsida > Alismatales > Hydrocharitaceae > Ottelia > Ottelia alismoides. The sequence goes on along the minus strand of JAZKJV010004252.1, from coordinate 692,922 downwards.
TGATTGGGAATTATTGAACGGTCGATTCAGCGATTGGATCTCTCGCCTTGTGAGACTTCTAGACCCTCGATTTTTCCCATTCATCAGTAGCAAGGATCTTAGCAAAGATTTTGTAGATTACACTGCAACAAGATATGGGCTGAAAAGTCTCCCAAGTCGTTAGCGGAGGAAGCCTTGGGAACAAGAGTTGGGAATCTGTGATTGACCTGCCTGACCATGATTCCACCGTGATAGAGAAACTCCATAGCCATTCTTGAAGAATCCTGAATTGAAGCCATTTGTCCCCGGGGCTTTGCGCTCCAAATTTCATCCTCGCAGAAAATGTGAGTAAGCCAAAACCTTACATGGCTAGATAGAATGTGCTTCGATGGAGGCGTGGCATCCCTTATGAGCTGAAGTAGCTCAGGACCATAAAGAGACTTGTAGAAGTCCAATGCCGCCATGGAGATCACCATTGGGATGTCTATGCACCTCCCACTGTCGTTCAGGAGGTTAGGTATGATGTTCATGTTTACACGAGCTTTGGCCGAGAGATGAAAGAACTTTGTATTTCGGTCTCCTAGTTTCAACCAATCAATCCTACTTTTCTTGTTTCCAAGCTGATTCAAGGTCCTTGTCAAGGCCCTCAATGTAATCTGTCACATCCGCTTCCATTTGAGCAAGGTAGGGGTCTACCGGGTCCAACGATAGGGTCCCCATTAATGGGTTTTAGGAATCTCTCTGCGGAATTGACCTCGGAGAATACATTCGCTTCCGTAAACACCCATGCCTCAAGGGTCGATTTTACATTTCTTATCTTACGGGCAATACGAAAGAGCGGGTTACCCTCAACTGGCATATCCAAGCCCCGATCCATGGCTTCTTGATACCCATGGCGTGTAGTCCAGTAGTTAAAATATCTGAACGACTTTGGGCGGTTTGCAATGCGGGTCGGTAGACCCATAAGAGTAGGCGATCGATCACACTAAGAGGATAGTAGGTGAGCTTCGCCCGCGTGAAGATAGATAGCCATGCATAGTTTATGAGCGCATGGTCCAATCAAGCCACGATCCTGGAGGGGTCGACCTACGAGTTGGACCAGGACCAGGTTCCCACTAGAGTTCAGATAAAAAAGGCCACAATCCTCAATGCAAGGGTTGAAGTCCTCCATTGGTTCTCTCATGGGGGCCCGACCACCATGCTTCTCATGACCATATCTAACCACGTTGAAGTCCCTTGGTACAACCCGAGGAATTTGTGTAGTGCAGCAGATCTGAGAGAGGTAGTCCCAGAGCTCCCTACATTTGGTACTGCAGTTCTCCCCGTAGACAACCGAGATTGATACCACTGGTTCTTGCAGGACATGGATATGGCATGAGGGGAGATCCCCAAAGGGGTGCAACTCCATATACCTATATAACCTCAGGGGTGAAGTCACGATCACCGGAGCTATTGTCTGCCATGTCAAGGGAGGGGTCGTTCAGGTCAAACCCCTTCCTTCCTCCCCCTTCGTGATCAGGTGGTGAGGTCTTACAGGCCAAAGCGAGTTGCCGTTGCATCAGCGACAGATGGACAAAAGGGAAGGGATCAAATTTTTTTAAGAGAACTTTATTGATATTATAAATGGAGCAAGTTTACATCGAAACAGAAGATAAGTGGGCAACAAGCTGTGCCGCTAGATCTTTTTGAATTGCAAAGCCAATCCTTTTAAACACTACATTCATAGATCTAGGGTCCATCACGTTGCCGTTCATCACTTTTTGGATCCTCTTTAAACGCTCAATAGCTTCCGGTACTAAGAAGCCAAAGGTGTCAAAACCAAAAGGAATTAATGGATTTACCTTGGGTGGTCGCGCGCTTCTGTACCTTATGTTGCGCGTTAGACAGGTGCGACTTGTCGGCGGTTGGGGTCGGCGCATGGGGGGCTCGGGAGGGGGAAGAGTGCTGAGGTGGCTTGCTGGGTGGGACTGTTGCTCCGAGACTCATTGGATGGCAGGGAAGTGTTGACAGCGAAGGCTCAGTCGATAAGATTCGGTTGGTGGTTGCATGGCCTAATGGCCTATCACCGTAGCCTTCTGAGAGGAGCCATCCAAAAGGGTGGCCTCATTAGGAGAGGCAGTTTGGGGGGGGGGGGGGTGGACAACCTCATAGACAATGTGAGGAGAGAGAGGTAATGTCCATATGACAGGAAGGGACAAGAGATAATGAGTCATTGGCACACGTGAAGGAGAAGAAATTAAAGAGTACTATACTATGGGTTAGAATGAGACTAGATTATCTTTCATAAGTGGTTGCTTCTAGGAAAACCTCCTGGCTGTCTCTGCATCCCTACCTCCTTTATCACTGAACGGTCATTTAGGGGTCTTATCTGGTGATCCGGGCTGTTTCCGTCTCGACGATGAAGCTTATCCCCCGTCGTCTCACTGGCCGACTTTGACCCCTGTTTGGGGTCATATCTAGTATTCAGAGTTTGCCTCGATTTGGTGCCGCTCTCGCGGTCCACACCGAATATTTTTGAAAAGTTTGTATTTTGATAATTTACTGAAAGTTATTTTTTATCAAAAAATGGATGATTGAACCGATGGTTTGGTTCAATTAGTTCAACTGGATTTATGTGGTCCAACCGGATTTTGACTGATTTTTATTTTCTGAATAAAATTCGGATGATTGGACCGTTTTCCCTCCGGTTCTTGGTTTAACCGGTTCAACCGATTGATTCGGTTCGATTTTTAAAACTTGGTCAAAACGAAGGGAAAATACTTATTTCATAAAAATGGACGGATAAATTAGGAACACGAAACTCTGAAATAGAGTGTCCAAATTCGGATTTATCTTCCTTTTTTCTCGCCAAGTAAACACATTCTTAAGGTCGTATATTTTTTTTACATTCTTTTCTTTTGCTTTGGAATTTTTGGTAACCGTTATGGGCTAAATGTTAGTCAGTTTGGGTATATATGCATTCTCTGATCAGTACTTGTTTGGCTCGTTGAGAAGATAGGGAATTGTAAATGTTAGGTGGTGTTATATTGTTCGTGTTATATTGATTATTTTTATGATTATAATATATTTTTTTATGTTTTATTATTTGGTGATGAATAAAAATATTATAACAAAAGAAACATGAGATCCATATAACTAAATCTAACCTAAGAATGCAGTCATAGAATTAAGGATAATCAAACGTGGTTTACATAAGGGATAATACACTTTCTGTTCATTTGGAGGGAAATGATGGGAAGGAATAAAGAGGGAAAAGTGCTATATTTGTTATTCTAAGTTCGGTAGGAGGGAGATGATAAAGAGGGATAGGGGGTTATGTTAGATACGATTACTAATCAAGTAGTTATTTTTTTTAGAAGAGACGAAAAATTGAGGAATAAGGAAGAAAATATTATCCCTCATCTTGACTGCAAGGCAAAACGAGCGATGAGAAATTTGAGGAATTGAGATAGAACTATTAGAAAATTATCAAGTTTGATAATATGTTAGATTCGACGCATTAAAAGTTTGAATCAAATTTGGTTCGAAAATAAACAAACTGAACTTAAATATAAGTTTAAGTTCGATTAAATGAATGGATTAAATCTCAAAATTGTAGCATCGCTCATATATAATATGTTTACACGCCTACTTTAAGTAATCGATTTATCCAGGAGTAGATCGGCAACCAAATAAAATCAAAAATCGGGATGAGGGGGCCATGAAGAGGTCCTGAGATAGTGCTCGCAGTAGGGATGCAAACGGTTACAGATATACCTGTATCTGATCCGTCACTGTATCCGTTTTATACAGATTTTGACATCTATATTCGTATCCGTTTTAAAATGAATACGGATATGGATATTACTTTGATATGCGTAAATATTCGTATTCGTATTCATATATCCGTTTTTGTATATAAATATAGTCATAGATTTATTTTTAACCTTATATAGCATAATTCTATACCTTCTTTACCATATTTGTATAATTTTTATAATAGAACACATTTCGTAAATTTATGTCATATTTTTTTCCTTCCAATTCGTAAATATCTAAGTCGATTCAACAAAAGTATTTCTAACCTTACTCATATGCGATCGATATTCATTTTACATCCGTATCCGTTTTTTAAAGATATAATAAGATATTTTTAATATCCGAAACGAACTAACGACACAGCTTGTTGCCCGTTTATCTCCTATCACAATATTTTGAAATATGATTATAAAATGATCATAAAAGTATATTCATATTTGCATCTATATTTGTATTCAAAAACAAATAAAAATACAATAATATCTATATCCCTATCCGTTCTTTGCATCCTAGCCGGCCGCGTGTCCTTATCCGTAAGGAGAAGCGATGGCGAGAACCCCATCCCTACGAGAACAAAACGACCACATTCTCGCAGCCCTAACCCCACAACCACATTAGTTTGCATGCGTTTTTGCAGATACGAAGACAACAGCTTTGACCACCGTCCGATCCCCGCTACCCGACGAGATACGGGTCCTCTCAACAGTCCCCGTTTCCACACGTGTGGGGACCCACGAGCGGCACATATACTAATCATCAGCCCCTCGGGAAAGCCAACCCACTCCTGTCGGCATCACCATCCCCACGGCTCCGATCTACGTCCCGCGAGCCTCCACGTCACCCGCGAGAATCCCGGTCAATGCTTTGACCGCACTGCTCCAAACGGCCGCTGTTGAACAGATCCTCCCCGTCCGAAGGAGATCCGACGGTCATTATCCGACCTGCATGTTCCCCCGGATTCGGAGCTCTGGTATATACAGGGAGGGTGGGTTCACATGAACAGTAGCGTCTCCCTCCTTCCTTCCTTCTCTCTTCATGGCGACGCGATCCGATCCAGAGGAGGAGGAGAACGAGAGCCAGCAACAACTGAGCATCCGAGTGGAGAGCAATCCCCCGCAGTCGAAATTGCAAGAGCTGGGTATCAAGTCGTGGCCCAAGTAAGATTCTAATTCGACTCCATGTGCATATATATGACTGCGGCGTTCTTGATCTGATGTGCATGCTGTGATGAAGGTGGGGCTGTCCGCCGGGGAAGTTCCCGCTGAAGTTCGACGCGCAGGAGACGTGCTATCTGCTGAGGGGGAGGGTGAGGGCCTACACGAAGGGCACGTCGGAGTGCGTGGAGTTCGGAGCAGGAGACCTCGTCGTCATACCCAAAGGGCTCAGTTGCACCTGGGATGTCTCCGTCGCCGTTGACAAGCACTACAAGTTCGATGCAACTTAGCGACACCGGTTGATCGATTGATTAGACTACTAATATATGTAACTCTCCCCTTGTTCTTCTTCTTCTTCTACTTGTGCATTCACTAGACCCTTGATAGTTGTTAGCTCTCTCACATCTCGCTTTCTGGTTTGGACGTTTTTGTTCCATCTGCGACTGTCAACAAGGAACTAATGGTCCAAGGAACCATTCAGGCGTTTAAATATACGCCTTTGACCAACGGTTCGGAATAATGAGATTTATTTTTGGGATTTTTACATTTATAATTCTGAATAATTTTGCAATAACATTAATAATCTTGTATAATCATGAATTACATAAGATAACTCGAGTAATGCTTAACTCTTACATGACATAATCTTATTTTATATTCCGTTTGGGATACCCGTTATATTTGACGGTTTTTGTTGAAAAAGAAAAAAAATACCCTTGATGGTCATTCTTATTTACAAAACATGTCATCAATAGTTCTCCCTCCCCATAGCATTCCCCCCTGCTAACCGACTTGCAAGGCCCACCCCCATCCGTCGACGACCAACCTGCATGCACCCCCCTCCCGGCCTCCTACAACCCCGATAAAGCTCGTTGATCTGCAGGCCCCAATCCTGCAACACCACCGATGACCGACCTACAAAGGCCCCTTCCTCGAACGATGCAAAACCCCCCACCGCCAAACCATCCCGATATGCTGTCGTTGTCCACTGCTTCTCTGCACCTGCTATTGCCCTCCACCATCGCCTAGACCTCAACAACGCCTCACCCGCTGTTGTGCTGCCTCAATAGAAAGATATGAGATATTTTTTTTATTTAGGTCAATTCCATCCATTAGATCGTTGATCGGTTAGATTAGCTAAATCATCTAGTTGAGTTAATGAAGTAAAGTAACGAAAGATTATAGGTGAAAGACAACATACTTATTTAGGATCTGAGCGTAATTCGTGATTATGTAGGGTTATGAATGCTATTGCAAAATTATTCAGGATCATGAGTGTAAAAATCCCTTTATTTCCCCCTTAGTGAAACAGGTAGATATGGTTGTTCTTGGTATCAGGACAGTGTTTGATTTCGTCATGGATGAGGTTGTGGACACAGATGGCAGTCATTGCCCGTTTCTCATCAGACAGATGGAGTCCAACCTGTTAATCGGATTTGACTTGTCGGCATGTGCAAGTATAGCACTCTGGAGATCTCTTCTCTTGTTGTTCAGGTTAAATGGTTACATCAGGAGGATCATGTACACAAGCTTTAACCAAGTGCAATCAGGTCCTCCTAGCTATTCTTTATATTTTTTGACTCATATTAATGATAGATGTACAAGCATAAAGAGATGTACAAGGGAAATCAGATTAGATTCGATCTCGTCTCATTAGAAGATTGATTTAATCCAATTTGGACCTATATAAAGAAAAGATCATTGGAGCCATTACACATAACCGTACACAAGGCAGCAATGAGAGAGGAAGAGAAGACAACTACTCCATTGTGGTACTTCTTCTCCGTGATCATGAGAAGTGATCAACACTACTATACAGAGAGCAAACAAGAACATGCATGAACATCACACGTCAAGCTGATTGGATCAAGTTCCCTTAATTACCTTCCCCGTTCTCCTTGATGAACATGAAAATAAATAAATAAATAAAGCTTCCTTGACATTTTCCTAAGACGGACCCAAAAATTTCCAAGTCCTCGACAAATTAAGGTTTGTACCATATTAAATCTTGCCATATCCCATCATCTCATACCACCATATCAATATCTTGCAAAATAACTATTAACGACTTAGTCATGTCGTGGACTCAGAAGAAAACTTACCTTGAATAAGAAATTTTCACTGTGCAATTTTTTGTAAGCAAGCCATTTCTACTGCAAAGTAAAATTTACAAACATGGAGCCTATCACATACCAAGATGGTTGCTGCCAGCTTTTTGCCTCAGCAACATCCAAGGGCCAACTCTAGAACTAGATGGGTAAAATTGTCCCCTTTTCTCCCAAAGCTGTCAACAGAGCAACTTCAGTGATTTCATATGGGTGCCAATATCATCCTGTGCCAGCTGAGGTTAAGGAACAAGCAATTAAAACAGAGAGATCCACAATCTAAACCAGAGGGGGGAAGTAGTTTTACCTGGGAGCCAATTAACTCCTTCAGAAAGAGGTTAAGGGTCCTTCGGTAAAAAAATTAGATATCGGCCCAATAATCTAGAGCCAAGGCGGCGCAAGAGAACTGCCTTCATATTCGATCTTACTAAATACATAGATAGGTTGCAATAGAAGTAAACTCCATGAGTATGAAATACATAACTTGGTTGTCACTTGGATGGATGATTTCCTTGGTGGTCAGGATTTCTGTAGAATCCTCGATCAGCCAAGAATATGCGTGGATGGGAGACGCTATTATTAGTAAAAACACGTGGAAAACAATTATGATACACTTCAAAAAAATAAGCACCCCCCCCCTCCCTATTGTTGGAAAAAAGTCGTCTACCGTATTGACGCTACAAGTTGCAAAAAATCAAATCTAAAGAAAATGCATGGGCTGCAAAGAGCCGTGATAGGCAAAGAAAGAAGACACTGAAGAGATGCGCTTAAAAGCCACCAGAAAAAAGAGTTACATATATATTATATAGCTTGCTGACAATATCCCAACTTCCCAACAAAAAAGCTTACACTGTTCTTTTCTTACACAGGGAAGACAAGAATCAGGCACGAAGTAACGAGTCCAGCCACCATTTAGAGTTGGCATTCTCAAATGCAGAAATATCCTTCTCGTTACCTGACATGGCAACAAAATTTTTTTAAAAAAGTTTTTCGTTTAATTAACAGAAGGCTAATTAAATCAAATGAAACTATAACCATGTTGGTTGAAAGAGGTTTCCTAAAAAAGGGGCAGTTGAAGAGACCGAAATGATTCCATTAAATAGAGGAAAAGGCCAACATTTATAGGTGCCAACCCAAGCTTCAAATGGTTTGATTTCAAGGGAGTGGAAATACACAAAAAAATGTCGACATGATTACTCCCATTAGTTTCTATCTAGTTGATAGAGGTGTCTACCAATAAGAAAAATTGCTTAGGTTATTGTGGATTACTAAAAATATGTGTTTTTTATCATCCATGTAAATTTCTACCAATAGAAAAATAGCTTGATACACAAAGATGTTATGGCAGTGTTAAATCACAAAGGCAAAGACCTTGTAAACTATAGAAGCTGAGCCAACAAAAAGATGAAAATCTGATTGATGCGAGGTGATGATTATATATTTATAATAAAGATAAGTTAAATATGATATAATACAATAAATCTTAATTAAATGTAAAATATAGCATGCGTTATTTTTAAAAAAGCAATGTATATATCCACGACATAAATAAGTGCATATAACTTTGTTTCCTCTCATAGTTTTCAATCTCAAACAACAAATTAAAAATGATAGCTTAATAATTCCAAAATATCATCATTTGTATACTAGCTTAGTAATCACAAAATATCATCATTTTTATAATTATAAAGTGAAATGTAATAGATGATATGCAAGACAATTTCTTATAGTATATGCAATTATATAATGAAAAGAGCAAGATAAAAGTTATGAGGCACTAGCTTATTAACTATAAACAAATGTTTAAGATATGCATGCATGTCTCAATATCAACAATATCTGTTATAATATACTATATTATACACTAGATATTAGTTATATCCCCTTGTATCTAAAAAAAAACTAATCAAGGAAACACATAATTTACAAAGTATAGACGCAAAAAGAGCATCGAAACAATAAGGCCACAAAGTGATTAGGCACCTAGCTTGATTGATCCCCAGTGAAGGGACCAAAATATTTGGTGCGACCATAACCCAACTTTGTTAAAAAAGTGAATTTTATCGTTGTTCTTGCTGGATCAAGTTGATCATCCCGTTAAGTTGCATAGTGCAAGTATGCAGGAGAGTCAAAACTCGAGGAGACTAGATGCTATGTAGAATATATAGCAAGTGTGTAGGTATAAAATATGTGGGTTGTGTGTGTTTCTGTCATTCTTAGATTTATAAAAAAATATTTTGATTTTAGTATTGAGGCTGGGAAATCTACATGTAGGTAACTTACCCACACCAACTAATTTTTCCCTATATTTTTTTGAGATGAATCCATGGTGAATTTACTTAGAATATTGCGTGGAATATGTATTTCAAATTTCGTGTAAAACATACATCCATAACATGTCCATATGGAGGAGGAGTTTTCAGCAATTCTGAGACCGTTAAAATTTGGTAGTCTTGATGGAGGGGATAGAAGTCTCGAATTAAGTTGAAATTTAAATGACAACATGGTGATATATAGTGATCTAAATCCCTTGAGGTTTCATTTGAAAAAAAATAAAAAAATATAAGGAAAAGAGGCGGTTGTAGGTAAGTTACCTACACCATGTTGTAGGTCCCCTTTTCTCTTTAGTTTTTATCTTTTTATGGGTTATGTATACAGCATGCAAGGTGAGTCTTTACGATCTTGCCCTATAAAAAATGGGAGAAAGCCTTGACAACACAGATTACTTCGATATATACGACCATGTAAAACTCCTTTCAAAATGGAGTTAAACTTGATATTAAGATAGAGTAAGTTGTATTAAGCGGTTAAATTTTTACCAGTACAAGAGACGCATCTAGTCTTGCAAAAGGGGGTATGGAAGTTGACGGGTGGCACTAAATCAGGCGGCTTCTCGATGAACTAAGCACATAGGGTGATCTCATGATAAGTTGATTGATCGGAAGGACGATTTCTTCGATATGCTCGGTTAATGGGAATGGAGTTAGCTTATGGTGACTCAAAGAAGGGGATTAGCTTATGGCTTATGTCGACTCATTATTGGAGCTTATGGCTCTATATATGGGGAAGGAGAGAACTTTGGGGGCCTCGCGAAGGACAGTGGGTGAGAGGAAAGGTGCACCATTTTTCTTGAGTGGGGGCGTCAATGCGATATTAGGCTTAAAGAATATATTAGATTGGAAACATGGCAGAGATGGGACAATGGTCAAGCTTAAAGATGTGGTTAATAAGCTTGGGTTAGTGGACTATCTATTAAACAAGAAAGGTTCACATGATGGAGCTTTTCCTCGAAATTGAGGCTAACATGTTCAAAGCTGTATGAAACAAAATATCACGATATATCATCGATATATCAGTATCAGAAGGTCTAAGATTTTTATATCACCACGTATATCGAATTTGAGAATATCAACCTATATCTCAAGACCTATCGGCAATATATCGACATATTGTGCTATATCGGTTGAAATTAGAGGAATTTTGATGCAAATTTTCCCTATATCGACCAATATTATCGATATATGTTGATATCTGAATGACCATTCTTGTCAAAATCAGCCGAGTAGTCGGCCTGATTAGTTGACTCAGCCATGTAACCGAGTCTACTAGGCCAAATCGACCTATAGTCGGTCGGACTAACTACTCGGATCGACTAATCGGTCGAGTAGTTGGTCGATTTCTTCTTAGATATTTGCTGAGTTTTGCTGGAGCCAAGGATCTCGTCCTGAATACCCGATTGACCTTAAGTGGGGTTTATTGTTCAAGAGTAAGCACCCACCCAATCTCTCTTCTTGTGTGATACGACTCCCCTCCCTCTCCATGTCTCCTCTTGCGATCGAGCACCCTCTGAACTCCTCTCCTCATCATATCAGTAGCTGGAGCCCCCATCTCCACATCACCAACACCAATACAGGTCACAACGATCGTTGGAGCACTGCTCCGGCCCTCTCCAGTTAGAATTTTGCCACCCAAGGTCAGGGTTTTAGCTTTTTTTGCTATTTTTTAACCTTCATTGGTAGGTTATGAGTAATTATTGTTATTTGGTATGCTAGAGTTCAATTGTTTTTATTGTAGCTTGTAGGAGATGTAGGCAATTGAATATGTATTTTGATTGATTTACGTAGAAAATTGTCACTACTGATAAATGCATTAACACAATAGCCCGCATCTCATACAAGCTACAACAAAGACAAATCAACAAACTTATTCAGTAGACTACATAGAGTTGTTCATAACTTCAGTTGCCATAAACTGTGAGAAATAACAAAGGCAAATCAATCAAAATACATATTCAATAGCCTACATCTCCTACAAAATATTTTATTCTCCACCTATACATATACCTCAGCCTGCACTCCATGTTCCAACGCCTTCCCCATCATCCATCATGCCCCATGTAAATTCTGATAACTTGATTTTGACTAATGGAACTAGTGGTGTGCATGGTGTACAAGATGAACATGCATATATATAAGCTGAGCCAAACCCGCCAGCAGAGAATGATTTAGGGTGGTCCATCGCCTTGCGGAAAGGTAAACGTTCTTGTACACGATACCCCATGGAGGGCCAGGTATCTCTGGAGCGGATTTCACTGGATTTTTAGAAATTCATTGTGGGATTATTCATGGTTGAAATCCCACGCACATATTAGGATGCACTCAAGGTGAGCCAATGGTGTCTGGCCATGAAAGAAGAAATAGATGCTTTACAGTCTCGTGGCATGTGGAGTACTGTTACAGCTTCCGCATACGTGTTTGTTGTAGGGTACAAGTGGATGTTCCCGGTGAAGCATAGAGCATATGGCATCATTGATCACTACAAGGCACGACTCATAGCTCGTGGGGTCACCCTTACAAGTGGGATGGACTATCAGGACACTTTCTCTCTCGTAGCTCGGCACTCCACACTTTGATTTCCTATCTCTGTCGTTGTCACACAGGACTGGCATCTGTACTAGCTTGATGTAACAAATGTGTTCTTCTACTGTGATCTTCAGGAGGAAGTCTACATGCAACGACCACTTGGGTTCGCTGCTGAGGGGGAGTCTCAAAAGTTATGCAGACTTCATAAGCCAATCCATGGCCTTAAGCAGAGTTCGAAAGCATGGTTTCAGAAGCTCTCAGATGTGATAGAACAAAAGGGGTTCGCGAGATCCACTGCAGTCACTCCATGTTTGCTCAGAGATCTCAGAAGGGCACTAATTCTATATTAGTATACGTCGATGACATCATCATTACAGGCGATAATGCACATGAAATTCAAGCAGCTAAGGCTTTCTTATGTCAGCAGTTTGTGACCAAGGACCTTGATAGTCTACGCTACTTCCTCAGACTGCAGTTCACCAGGAACCAACGAGGTCTTGTGATGACCCAGAGGAAGTATGTTATAGATATCCTATCAAAGACAGGTATGGCAGATTGCAGGCCAACAACTACTCCCATGGACTCGAGTACAAAGTTCTATGATGATAGAACCGATGAGGTCGACAAGAGGAGATACAATGAACTAGTTGGGAAGCATCTATATGTAACCATTACTAGGCTAGACATATCCTTTGCAGTAAGCAAAGTGAGTCATTTCATAGAGCAGTCAAGACAGACCAATATGGATGCAGTCCATATGATTTTGAGGTATCTGAAGACCTCACATGGCATTGATCTTTTGTTTAGCACGGTCACATCTCTTGCAGTTACAGCTTTTGCAGATGCAAACTATGTAGGATGTCCCAAGGAAAGGAAGTCAACTTCCGGATTTGCAATATTTATAGGGAATTCATCAGTATCATGGAAGAGCAAGAAGCAAACAGTTATCGCCCAATCGAGTGTTAAATCAAAGTACAGAGCTATGGCACAAGACAACACAGAGATGAGGGTTAGATCATTCTGAATGAGCTAGCCATTGAGGTGTCTCTTCCTATGCACCTCCAATGCGACAACCAAGTCGCATTGTTGATTGCCAAAATTCCAGCCTTCTATGAGCGAACTAAGCATATCGAGGTAGATTGCCACTACACTCGAGATATGATCCAGAAGTGCCTTAGTTCTACATCTCATGCCAGTTCTAGTGAGCATACAATAGACATGCTCACCAAAGCACTAGCTAGAGGACCCTTTCAGAGATATTGTTCCAAGCAGAGCCCGATCGACATATATGCTCCAGCTTGAGAGGGAGTGTTGGAGAGCTTTTATGTTATATCAATGTTTTGCAGTTATTTATTCCTTTTGTCCGTAGTATGTAATTTACCCATTAGGGTTTCTCTCTTCTATATAAGAAAACCCTCGAGCTCTATGAATAAACACAAGTATCCTTCTTCCCCAAGATCAAAAAGGGAGAAGTAGCGAGATTGACAATGTCGCTGGCAATCTCCGTGGTGATCAACCTGGAGAGCCAAATCTGTGCATAGGTATCATCTTGCTTCCATGAAGCATTTGCCCCAGTTTTGTCCACCGGCTCTGAGTCAGTCAAAATGTGCTCCTTGTTATGGCACTGCACAAGGGTACGAAACCGCATGGACCACAACTCGTAATTGGTCCCATCCATCTTCACGACAGGAGCCGGGCCCTTGAAGGCACCAGATGACGAAAAAACGTCACCCTTGTTCTCTGACATGATGGATTAATCATCGAAAAAATCGGATCAACTGGGGAGTAGAGTAGACTTATTTGATCAAGTCTACACAATCATCTGTAGGAATGGTTGTATGTGTAGACTCATACAACCATTCTCTCCAATCTTTGTTGTAGTCTAGGCCAGAAAACACGATTTAAACATCTGAAATCACTCCGATCAAGATCAGACCCTCTCGTCGTGCAAACGGAGGCTTAGCCTCTGGTAAGAGGTGGCCTGAGGCTGGACTGCCTTCTAAGACTGCAGAGTAGCCGAGCAGGGTTGTTGGGAAGTTGGAAGGGCCGTTGGAGGCGACCAACGAGTCGTTGGGGATGGCTAGGGCAATTGAACGGCACTACTGTGAGGCCAGAAGGGCCGATGGTGGCGGCTAGGGCATTCGAGTGGGCCACAGTGGGCTAGCGGGCAGGTTATTGTAGGTGGTCGAGGGACGAGCCGCTAGGGGCAGCGAGGCAGGCTGGCGCTTGCAGGTGAGGGTGGGGCCTGCTGGTGGTCAGCAATGGCGGGAGGGGGGCAGTAGGTAGGGCTAGGGTTTAGGGAGATATGGGAACCCCAGTCTAGGACCGCTGCTCCGATACCATGTTGGAGGAAAAATAGAACGTGCTTCTTATTGGAAACCCTAGGATTCTCTTATATATGAGAAAATCCTTGGGTAAATTACATGAGAAGTACATGAAATAAATAGAAATATGAAATAAATATAAAGAGATAAATTTCTCAACAGTTCAAAATCAAGCATCATTAGATCTTCTACGCCAACTTGAAGTGGAGTGTTCTTTCTTTACTTCTTATATTTCTCTTGGATATTTACGCGATCTTCACATTAAGCCTAGACTCCCCTCTCTTTTATATAAGAGAAACCAGGGTTAACATAATAAAACAAATCACTCATTACTCCAAGCAAATATTTTAGAAGGAAAAATTTCGAAAATAAATAAAGTGGACAAATGATCCGCCATCGAAAGCATACAAATATAATGACAATTAATATATCTAATCCCCAAAAAACATGATTAATACCCTATACGATTCATCAAAGGGAGTTATGGTTTTAAGAGCCAAAAGAAGGTGAAGACTAAAGACAATCAAAACAAGTACCACCCAAGGCGTCCGCCGATGGCCACTCAACACCTTTAAACATTTTCCAGTTTGATAATCAATAATCTTAACTGTGTGATCACCACTGCAGAAGAGGGGAAATTATATAAGAAACAAAATAAAACACGTTGAGCGACTAAATGTAAGCAGATCTTCTTACTGGGTGGATGCAAGTGTCTTGCCATCAAAGCTGAATGCAGCAGCAATAGTTGACCTTGGAGTTGGCAGCAGAGAACAGTAGTCAGCTGATAGATGCCTCAATGACTTAGCTTCCACCCTACAACATTGAAAATAAGCAAATAAAGAAATAAAGTTCAAAAAAACACAAAAACACGTCAGAATCTGAAATTCCAAGCACGATTATATATAAACCAATCAGAAAGTCTGAAATTAAATAATTGATTATATTGCAGATACCAAGATGAAAGAGATTGCCGCACATCCGTTTATTCATATTTAAGAGTGACCTTCTCTGAGGACCATTTTGATGTTTCGTCCTGCCACAAGGTTTTTGGAGCACCCAGTCTTCTAGAGCAGATCTCCCTTCGCAATAACAATCGATAAACACTAAATTCCCTGGAACAGAGAGAGCAGAACATGATTTCCTCCAACGAGAAAAATCCAATCTACAATGAACATGAGAGATCGAGAAGCTATAAAAAATCTGAAAAAAAATGCCAAAGCCTTCTCCCACTATAAGTAAGGTCGGCTACATGAATTCTTGCTCAAATCCATGTTGAAAGATTCAACTATTTTTTACGCTGGTTGTCGACTACCTAAAGCAACCTCCAGAAGGGGGAATTGAACCCTAGTCTTTTGGGTGGTAGGCACACTGCAGTACTACCAGACCATTTAAGTGGGTACTATAAGAAATCTGAAGAAAAGAAAATAAATATATTTTTCTGAAGCTCGTAAAACTATGGTTGTAATATAAAACGGATGATTGATGACATGATTGACTAATTAATTAACATGGTACAAGGCTGATGGACAATAATTTCTTGTGCATATGTTTTTCATACTTTCCTCTTATTAAAAGGCCTTCCACCTAGACTTGACTGTTATCGAGTTTTAGCAGGTACTTTTGGCGAGACATCCTTGCAGACCTACATGTGGTGATGCTGACTTTCTTTCTCTTCAATCTTTTTTCTTTTTTTCCTTTTTTTTTGATAGGCGCTACTTCAATGTTTTTAGTTTATTCAAGCGGTAGTAGCAACTTGTATGGGCTGTTTTATTTTGTTTCTTTTACTTCTAGATGAGCTTAATGGTCAGCAGAATTTGACTCCCGATACTAAACTTTTGAGTTCTATTAGTGCGCTTTTGTGATCTGGCTTATATCGGGTAATGTTGTCTAGACAATTAGTTTACTTTTTTACTTCTACGGAACTTGGTGGACAGTGTAATTTAAGGTTCTGGACTAAAATTTTCAAATTCTTCCTGTGACTCTTGTGGCCTGGTTTGTATCAGGTAATGTTGTCTTGTCTTCTGACACATTTCTTAAAACACTAAAGAACTTCAAGTTCAAGAAGCATAGTCAAGTAAGTAAAAGTAATACAGAAGAAAAAACAAATTCAATAGCAGATTTTGGTGCAAGGTAGAGAGGCTTGTCAATTTCGAAACAAGATATCTACACCAAAAAAGATTTCACCTTGTAGCATGCGGCTTAGAGTTTATAGGCAAGTTGTTGGAATAAGGTGTTGGTGTACATACGCTTGAGTTCTTCGCATCATTTAACCAAGGCATTGACATTTCGTTTCCTTGAGCATCATGCACCTGAAAACAGCACCAACATTTCAACCACTGGTGAAAAGATCGACTAAAAAGAAACATGAGTTTCAAACAGAAATAATGAGATGACTGGCTTTGGTCCCTTTTAAGGTGAATTAGGGTAATAATAGGAAGTAAGGCAATTACATCAGAGTCCATTAAACACCATACAATCGTTACGAGATTAAGAAGTCATCTAATTAGGATGTGTTGGAAACCTAAACAAATTAATGTTTTTACATGGTAGTAAATAGTCACATGGAATGCATATACAGAAGGGACGCAATGTATGTTCAAGATACCTTGCACTTGCATTGCCCCCCCCCCCCCCCCTTCTTGTTCTCTCTATTCTCAACTCCATTTCTCCCTCTACCTCAAACGACTTAACATGTAGCCTCTATTTACTGTTATTTTCTCTCTCTCTTAATTCGTAATGGCATCAGCCTATCCCTATAAAAGTAAACTAGTTAAATCTATAAGTTTTCATTACTTATATCCAGCAACAAGACACAAGATAGCAGGAGCTCAACATACCCATTGTTGACAAAAAAGGGGGAAGGCACGACGCACCAAGGCTCGCTCATGTCTTGAAATTATCATGCTCGCATGAAACACGCATTCCTAAAAGGAATTCTTCCCACAGAAATTGTTCATGAAGTGTTGAAGTCCCTCTTCAAAGAGCATGGCCTCTGCAACCCATTCTGTATTTCTCCTTCGCGTCATCGATATGTCGCCAACATATCAACATCAATCATCCTTGCCAACCCCAAACCTTCCCCTTACAACAAACCCACCGCCACTACCACATCCGAAACACGACCACACCACTGGTCGAAACCCCTCCGACACCATCACCCTCACCATTGGCGCTGGGGCTACCCTTGTCTCTGTGCACATGGCCACCAACAACACCAGCCTAATTACCGCACCACCACCCATCTAGCGCAAATCCCCACCGCCATTCGACCTTGAAGGTGCATCGCCGCCGCATCTGCGGATCGAGACTCCAGCGATGATGTCTACTCGAGCAGCGAATGAACTCGTGTTACCAATGCATCCACGCTCGCCTCACCGCTCGACTTCATGGGGACGCACGCTTCTTATCATCAAAGGTCGTCGTCGTCGTTAATCTCGCACTACCAACGCCTCCCAACCACAAAGTCACGGTGTCGATCTGGGAGCAGAGATAACCCATGTAAGGGTTCCAATCGATATCTTGCCTTCAATGGGAACGTATTCCCCAATGCTATTGGTTACGTTTTGTTGTGGAACATTTTCATATTTAGGTGACCATTCACAAAGGACAGGTCATACTAACGCTAGGGAATGTCGTTTTGATCCATATGTGCACGGGGGAGGCAGTGTTGGAAGTGCTCGAGG
This sequence comes from Ottelia alismoides, assembly GCA_037367405.1. Lineage (NCBI taxonomy): Eukaryota > Viridiplantae > Streptophyta > Magnoliopsida > Alismatales > Hydrocharitaceae > Ottelia > Ottelia alismoides. The sequence continues at coordinate 675,017 of JAZKJV010004252.1, read as the reverse complement.
AAAGAGCTGTCAGATTAGGGCATTAGAGTTACATTGTTAAGGGGGTTGTCACTTTGTCATTTCTGAGACGGGGAGCTACATATTACTTACACAGTACAAGGAAAGATTCATGGTTATTAGAGTTTGTGTATGTAGACATGTTCTGATCTGGATTGTTGGCGAGTCTTGACCATAGATTGGTGGAACTTAGAGGTTGTTAAGTTTTAAACCTAAGTCCAAATTAGGTTCTGACAACCTAATAATCCAAATATCTGACTGAGCTTCATACTTCGATTTAATGAAGACAAGTTTAATAATCAGTCTTGATTCACCTTCTTCTTTTTCTTTTTCTTTCTCTTTTCACTTCTTTTTCAAATAAGTGTTTGCTAAGGGACTAGCAAAAGTAAAGTATAGAGGGGTGATGAATACTCATCCATCACTCTTTATTCTTTTATTTTAGCTACTTATCTTGGCAAAACATCATGTATATAGTTGTAAATACAATAAATTATCAATAAGCATGCATTTATTAAGTATTAATAATTAGCATGTATTTGTGAAAAAATAAAAGAATAGAGAATAAAAGAATAAGAAGGAAATATTTAGAATAAATATTGAGTGACCAAATCCAAAGAGAAGGCCCAATATGAGCCTGATCGCCAAATAAAATAAGTAGAAAGAGATAGGGTCACTCTACCTTGTGTATATTCCTCAGAAGGGGAGATATATCAAGTATGAAGGGGGACCAATTGTTCCTCTTAATTCGTCTTTTTTCATCTCCTAAGATGGAAGAGATACTAAACCAGAGCAACAGCCACTCCCGCTACTATGCCTCATAGGAGGGTACAAGCATATCTCCTTAGATCTATAAACCCCCCAGTCAACCTCACACTACCAGAAGCTTTTCAAGGAGCAAAAACTATCAGATTCTCTCTACCCATCTTCTACTTCATGGTTTTTTTAGTTGTTCTTGCTCTGATCTTTGGGGACCATCGTTGGCTCATTTAAGTTCTTGCTCTGCACTATTGATCAGGTTCTTTTCTGTCTAAAGAGCTTCATGAAGGAGAATATGCAACCCATCTTCCATCTGTTGCTTGTGTTTCTCTAACTATAAGAGAAATAAAGTGGTATTTAATATATTTATGTAAATTAATATTTATTAATCTAATGAAATTTGTGTATGGCTTAAAGGCGAACTTTTCAACTCTGAGTATGAAGGATATGTCCCCTTCTTAGTGGCTGAAATTTATGTCCCTTTCTTAAGCTAATGATAGGCGAAAGATTGCCCAGAGTTTAGAATCGACTTTGATTATTCTTTATCACTTTTCATGGAATGAAAGACAAGGTTACTTCTTCTTTAAATATACGACATTATGGTATATGCATAGATTCCAGAATCCAATGTTCAGCAAAATTGGTTGTGGACTTTCCCTTTTGTTTCTTTCCCATTTCTGGTAGCAATTACCATCCTGATATTTAAGAGCCCACATAAAGCATTTTTTTTAGCATTTTCAAGATATCCATCTCGGCAAGTACAGCGAATTGATGCATATTGATCCAATTGCCCATACTTGTACATGGATACCACATTTGAATATTCATTATTCAAATGTTATTCACATCCTCAAATTTAGAAATTTCAGAAAATGGGGGTTGAAGTTTAAATCATGAAAAAATGGGTGTCCCAATGAGAAGACGAACACTAAATAGCATGCATATAATAAAATCAGGATACATCAGATAGAACATTATAAAGTGTTGGGTAAAGAATCCAATAGGTTGATTGGCATTGCGAAGTGCAAGAAACTGAACATCGGTTCTTGGCTTGGAGTTCACTATCCTGTTGTTGATTGCTTCTTGGGGATGAGTATGATCTTGTTTGGGGCTCGCGATGGGGATGGTAGCTTCTTGTTTGCTAGTTGAGTGTATGCATCGATCTGTTTTATGCGTCGAGCTTCGAATGGCAGATTTTATTTGATATCGCAGATTTTGTTTATGGAGTCAGATCGAGCAAATTTGAAGTTGATTTGTGGGTGTTGGTTGAACTGTTGCTTGCAAATGAATGTAAGGTCCTCTTTCGAATGCAATTGGTGGTGTAATGTTTGAAAATGGTTCTGACCCTGTTTGAAATGTAAGTGTTTCTTTAAACAAGGTTTATTGACATGGTTACTTTTACCAAACTATTTATTTAGTCAAACAATGCCTTGTCAAGCTAGTGGAAAGAGCTCAATAGATGGGAGTGGAGGTGACACTACTAGTACGGGCAGGGCAATCACTAGACACCAACTTATGATCGGATCTTAATCTATTGTATGTTGGAAGCATGAATAGGAATCAATGGAGTGAGAAGTCATTCAAAATTGCATGTTGGAATGGAATCTTGCCCAATTCAACGAACAAGTGGGCCTATGTTACACAAAGGATCAAATCCAATCCTGTTGGGAGATCTACAAGAAGGAGCACACGGCGTACTTGTACCTACAGGGCAAGTCCGGTTGGGGATGGGAGCATGTCTGGATTTGTCCAATCGTACCGGACTAACTCGCCTCGTTGGAGGATGATGTCCATCGCAATGTCATCAATACTCCAGTTAGATTACTTACCAATGACTAATTGTGACGCTATATTTCTCAGGTAGGTGAGGCATACCACAAGTACAATTCACATCCCTTCTTGAACTTCGAAGAGGTTTCCTACCTCATCGGGAAGGGGTTCGCAACTGGATGTTATGCCAATTCCTCACGTGCTCCGATGGCCACACACAATACCGAAGAGGAGCAGTTCATGGAGGGTCAGGAAGGTAATACCGATTATGAGGATGTGGATGAGGTGCCCACCACTCCTGTTGTTAGCAACGCTACACATAGATCATCCAGATCTAAGCGCAGAAGGAGTGAAGATGGGAAGCAAGCTCTACCAGATATGGCTGCGTTCATGGAGCTGACTCAGGAAAGGATAGGGACATAGAGACGTCAACACGATGAAGACGCCCGCGAGGCTTTCAAAGAGTTGAGGGAGTCATGTCCACTACTCTCCCCAGTCGCGTATGTCAAGATGGTTGATACCTTGACTCACCCGACCAGAAGAGAGCTATTCCAAGATATAAACATTTCAGTTTCTTCATGTGTGGATGCTGACTATGCAGGATGACCTAAAGATCGGAAGTCTACTTCAGATTTTGCAGTATTTATTGGTAGTTCTTTAGTTTATTGGAAAAGCAAGAAACAAATAGTGGTGGCTAGATCTAGTGCAGAATCTGAGTATAGGGCCATGACGCAAGCAATTATGGAAACGACGTGGGTTCGAGTTGTGCTAGAAGATTTGCATATATGTGTACATCTACCCATGTAGTTATAATGTGATAATCAAGCATCACTATTCGTTGCTAATAATCATGCATTCCATGAAAGAACAAAACATATTGAGGTAGACTGCCACTATACTAGAGATATGATTCACAAGGGCCTGATCTCTACAGCTCATGTTAGTGAAGGAGAGCAGACTGCTGACATTTTTACCAAGCCATTGCTCAGGGCCATTCCAGAAGTGTTCTTCCAAGTTAAGCATGATTGACATCTATGTTCCATCTTGAGGGGGAGTGTAGAGATATTTTATATGTTCTATGTACCTTTTCTGCTATTTTTACTTTCGTGTTTCCATCTTATGTAATTTACCCACAGACATTCTCTATGTAAAAAAGCCTAGGGTTCTCTGAAATAAACACTTCATCCTCTTCTCTAACAGGATAGATCAAATGTGGTGTGCACTTTCAATCCATAAGGTAGGATTCATCATTGGAGCTTAAACAAAGAAAACATCAGAAGATCTTCTCCGTGAAACGTAACCCTAAAAACTATATGGGATAGGGGAAGGGAAGCTCCTGTCACACATCCCATTTGCATGCATTTATTTATATATCACACACAACGGTTTGATCATATTATTATCATGGGGTTGGGGAGCATGCACCCAGGTGCATGTAATTTTACATGCATCGGGGCCTATATCTTCCATATTTTTCTACTTTTTGGAAAATATCACATGTATATTCATCTATATATCCCTCTATTATGCCATTCGAATTTCGTCAGAAACAGACTCCTATGCCCTCCATCTAGAATAGGTCAATTACAGCAATTATAAGACCGTTAAAATTACATGTTATAGATGGACGGCACAGAAGTCTCTATTTCTGACGAAATTCGAATGACATATAGGATGGATATAGGGATGAATATACATAGTGATATTTTACAAAAAAGTAAAAAAAAACATGAAAGATATAAACCCCGATGCATGTAAAATTATATGCACCTGGATACATACTTCATTTTTCCTATTATCATATATATATATAAAGAGAGGAGAGGGAGAGAGAAGAATGTGGGTCGTGCAATAGTTCCCATTATCTGATGGTGCACGAGAGTCTTCTCTAAAGTACTATTGCCCCATTCCTCCCTTTCACCGCTCCACCAACTGTCCCTACACCTTATCACAACCCCCACTCTTGCTTCGATATTAAAAGGGAAGGGGCAGGGAATTATATCTCCCATCAACCACACCGAGAGGAGAGGAAGTAGAGAGAATTGCATAGAGCCAAAGAGATCGATAGAGGCCCTGAGATGGGCTGCGTGTCGAGTAAGTGCCAAGAGGAGAACGCCAAGCTGCGCGAGAGGATCCATATCCTGGAGGAGGAGATCAGGGAGACGAGGCGCAAGAGCGAGCATGAGAGCAGGGCCTACAAGCATTGCGCGGCCCTGCTCGCCACCAAGGAGGCCGCATGGAGGAAGGAGTGGAAGAGATGCACTGAGGAGACCGCGACACTCCGGAGAAGGATGGAGGAGGAGGAGGCACGGAGGAAGGCGGCGGAGGCAGTGGCGTTGGAGGCGGCAAGCACGGGGGAGAGCGGGTGGCAGAAGCAGCTGAGCGTGTGCTACTTGGTGGATCAAATGCATACTGAGCAGGCTAGGAGGGAAGAAGCTGTCGAGAAGTGGAAGAGGTTGTACCACGCCATCAAGACGGAGCTCGACGACCTCATCCAACGGACACATCGAGGTAAACCTCTCGCATATATTGCAATCAAAATCAAGATCAACGACCTATGAATTAATCTACGAGAAGTGAAGGTTACCTAACTCGAACTTATGATTGTGGTATTGCAAGGAATTCACAATTCTACAAATAATAATAATTTCATGCGTTTCCTAATTTTTTAAACCAATAATTAATCAAGTCAACAAAAATAGCTTCATTGGTCGCCGTCCCCCTTCTATTCCTCTCTTTCTTGGCTCTCACATCTCACATATATGAAAAACATAGCACGTTAATGCAATGGCGAGTTGAGAAAGTATGTAATAATTAGGATCCAATATGGTTATTAACGAAGCATTAAATGGTAATTTTTTAATATATAACTTGGTCGATAGATATTGTAAGATGAGCATGCCACATGTGCTGAATAGGTGATGGACCCTGCAATATTCGATTGATGCCATTCACGTAATCTTTCTATAATTATACGAGGTCATAATACCGAACCCAAATTGTTTGCCAATAAATCGACGCATTTCCTCTCCTGTTATCGTCTTTTTAGAAATGACGGATAATTCCTGAATAATAGTTTATTTCGTGAGGTATAGGACTTTAAAACACATGACTGCTCGAACTTTGCGATCATTTTTTTATAAATCTAGACGACAGAGAGATTGGATCGTCATATGTAGTCCTTGCTGCAGCAGAGTCGGCTGTAGGGACTGGAGCTGTTCGATCTTGATCGAATGGTTCCCACGAATTCACACTTTTTGTGGGTCCGGATCATGCGAATTCGTAGGAACCGCTCGATCAAGATTGAGCGGCTCCGACTCTTACCACCGACTCTGCTGCAACAAGGGCTACAGCAGATGATGATCCATCTTAGACGACAGATGGTCATAATTTGCATAGTCTCTTTGTACTCTACCGTAAGCAGGACAAAACCAAACAAGATTGCAGGATCTCTGAAGATACAATAGATTTATGATCGATATCGTTTTTTATATGGTTTTCTTCTATTTTCTTCCAAAATTGGCAACGCCATCAACAGATCCACTTGGCACAGCCTCCATATACTGTTTCTTTTCGTTCACTTAGGACCCGTTCGGTTCGGAAATAAGCAGGAATAAGGAGAATAAGTGTCTATTCTTTGTTTAGCTGAAGGATAGGAATAAAGAGAATAAGGTGAAATAAAGGTAGATAAGGTGAGATAAAGATAAGAATAAGAGTGAAATAAGATGGAATCATGGGGAATAATCGTATCACTGGGAACCGTGTCGGGAGGAGAATTGACCCATTATTCCAGGGGTTATTCTCCAACCAAGGGCCTTAGTGGCCTTATTATTGATATCTAACACTAAATTTTACATTTTAATAATGCCAAGTTGCAGATGGAGCGAATAATACCCATTACAGTCTACAGCACTATATATATAGCGTATTTTACAGTGCACTAAATTTCACAGTGTGTTTTATAGTGCACCCCTCTTTTGATCATGAGACGAGGAAGTGGATTTGGAAATACTTGTGATACAGACAACATAGATTAAATAAATCTCCGTGGTAGGGTTGTGGATCTAATGGAGCAAGTTGATGTGGGTCTCAAAGAGCCTGCGGCTGCGATGGGTTAGTCTGGAAGTAGGATATACAGAGCTGTATGATGAGCTATACAATGCGCCCCCCCCCCCCCCCCCCCCCCCAACAACAGGGAATCCCTCTAATGTGCGTTGAACGACGCCCATCAGTTGTGGATACCATCAACCACTGCGTAGTATAAGATGTATGATCATCAGTATCTATAGTGGCATATGTCGAATCCGAGGAAAGTTCGCATGGGCGGTATCTTTCGAAACTTATTCCACGGAACCTCCGGGTGAACTTATAATTTGTTAAGTACCCCAAGGAAGCCGTCACTTCAACTCACGGCTTCCATTGGGGTTTGTTTCCATGGGATTTATTTACATGGAAGCCACCTCTTGAAGAGGCGGCTTTGGCCAAAACCGAAGCCGCATCTTCAAGAGGCGGCTTCTATGCGTTTTTTTTCTTATGTAAATAAACCTCAATGGAAGCCGTGATTTGAACTGACGACTTCCTTGGGGTACTTAACAAATTATAAGTTCACCTGGAGGTTCCGTGGAATAAGTTTCCACGGATACCGTCCAGACGAATTTACCTCTGTCGAATCCAGTCGGATTTATTGTCCAAGTAGTTCTGATCGACATCATAATCACAAAAAAGTAAAACATCCATGATCAGCTTAATCTCTGTGAATAATCTAATACATCGGACCTTGTGGTCCTCGTGAGCCCCGTCTCCATGGCTAACGTGCCCAAGAAATAATGCAGGACACCTTGTAATGGGAGCAATCTTTCCAGTGTGGGTCTCGAACTGGCTTTCTTCGGACCACAGGCGTTAGGGTCAGAAAAAAGAAAAGGATATGTGTAACGTCCCGGGCTTAGATCCCCGGTTCGTTATCGAGGAAAACTGGTCCTGACAATTTGCTCGATACGGACCCAATTGGATCAGTTAGCAACCATCCAAAATGTAAGCTCAAGTTCTCAAGTAGTAGTCCACACCACTTATAAACCACACCCACACTTCGTGAGTTTTAAGTATGGCACTATGTTTGGGGTTGGGATGTTACAACCTCTCCCACTTATATTCGCAACGTCCTCGTTGCGACATGGCCCATTCACTTATTCCTAGTGACAGTAGCGGTTGCACGCTCCGGGTAGACATTTCCTCCAACCTCTTTGTAGGGGCGGCTTCACCTCTCGGGTAGCTCTTTCCACTATCAGAGGGAACATGACTCTGATACCATTTGCAACGTCCCGGGCTTAGATCCCCGGTTCGTTATCGCGGAAAACTGACCCTGACAACTTGTTGGGTACGGACCCAATTGGATCAGTTGGCAACCATCCAAAATGCTTAAGCCCAAGTTGTCAAGTAGTAGTCTCCACCACTTATAAACCACAACTACACTTCGTGAATTTTAAGTATGACACAATATTTGAGGTTGAGGTGTTACAATATGGGCCCATTCATGTGTTCTTTCGCCATTAAATATGATCTATATAGAGTCTATACACTATAGAGAGGAAAACTGTGCCCAGTTTTCCTGTACTGTTTCTGTTCACTGACAGAGATCCACATAATCCCCAGCAACGATCAGATTCCCCATTTTTTTAACTTTTTACCCACCTGAATCATGCATATACGGCTGCTGGAAATTAAACAGTCCATATTTTTTCGCAATAATTTCTCCAGGCTCGGATTTATTCGTAATCGACCTTTGCATTCTTCTTGCATTTGGATTCTCTTAATCTTATGAACCATCACGTCACATGTCCAAACAATGATTTCTGCAAATAGAAAAGATTCTAATAAGACTTTTGTTTCATGTGGCCACTGCCTTGATGATTGTTGTCTGTAGGGTCCTCAGAGACGCGTGGATGCATATCAACGTATCATTTTATAATTTGCCAACAGAGTGCTCGGTGAAGCATCCAAGATGCCTTAAAAATTAATGCAGAAAGTTTTTCTGTATATATATTTACCTCTCCCATGCACTACAAGGAAAACAAGTTGTGGCTACAGAATTATGGCCACGGATATAGGGTTTGTGGCCACAGAATTGGGCTCTGGCCACGACGTGTCGTGGCCAGTAGCCGTAGCTACAATTCTCGTCGCGAGAGTTCTCTAGCCACGAATACGCCGTGGCCACTACAAGTGACCACAGAATTTACCGTGGCCACAACTCTTATATGAAGACTTTGGCCACGGATTGTGGCTACGAGAAACTAGTGACCACAGAATTATCGTGACCACAAGTTTCCGTAGCCACATTCCATGGTCACAACTCCTTTTCTTGTAGTGTGAGTAGTAATTCTAAATTGATTACACACCTTAAAACTCAAGAGAAAGATATACATAGTCTGTATATTACAAGCGTAGTCCATGGAACTCGATGCAAACTTCAAATTAATGCAAAGAGACATCGAAGAACAGATGACACTACAAGAAAAACAAATTATGGCTACAGAACTATGACCACAGATATGGGGTTTGTGACCACAAAATTAGGCTCTGGCCACGACACGTCGTGGCTAGTAGTCGTAGCTACAAGTCTCGCCGCGAGAGTTCTCTAGCCATGAATATACTGTATCCAGTACTACAAGTGACCACAGAACTTATCGCGGTCACAATTCTTATATGAAGACTTTAGCTACGGATTGTGTCTACAAGAAACTAGTGGTCACAGAATTATCGTGATCACAAGTTTCCGTAGCCACATTCCATGACCACAACTCATTTTTCTTGTAGTGTGAATAACTATATCTTCATCCAAGATAAAACCTACGGATATATAACCCCGTCCACGTTCGGTTCTAGGGATCGGTAATATCCTGAAAATTTCCATTTAGTTGCTATCTTTTTCTTGTTCTAACTAGTAAACCCCAGTGCATAGAACCAGCAATTGCATACTATAATTGGTCACGTATGATATATATGCATTGCTACGTAATCGACCTGTTGGACTGGACAGTAGCTATAATCTCCATGCCTTCGTTGCAGGTGAGATGCTGTTTTGGGGGAACGAGGAGGTCATAGAAGGACTACAGAGGGAACTGAAGCTCAAAGAGGAGACAATGGAATCTCTACGATCGCGACTGGCGGCGGTTGAGCAGGAGGGATCCAAGAGGGAGAGGGAGATCGACATTCTACGGCAAAGCCTTCGCATTCTAAGCAATGCGAAGCGCATTGGTATCAAGTAGACCCAGCAGCAGCCCAACTGCAGGCTCTGTTGCGTCTCTTGTAGGCCGTCGGATGTCGAATCTCTGTGATCGCGCTCGACATGATCAACAACGACGACCTGCAGAAGTACAACAAAGCTTGCTGTCCAGCAATCAGAACAGACGCATGCATCAAACATTCACTACAAGGAAAATAAGTTGTGGCTATAGAACTATGCCCACGAATATGGGATTTGTGGCTACGGAATTGAACTCCGACCACGACACGTCGTGGCCAGTAGCCGTAGCTACAGGTTTCGTCACGAGAGTTTTCTAGCCACGAATATGTCGTGGCCACTACAAGTGACCACAGAACGTGTCGTGGCTACAACTCTCATATGAAGACTTTGACCACGGATTGTAGCTACTAAAAACTAGTGACCACAGAATTATCGTGACTACAAGTTTCCGTAGCTATATTTCGTGACCACAACTCATTTTTCTTGTAGTGAGTACACATGTAGTGACGTCGAGATTTCCAAGATTGAAATGTAAGAAGATCAGTAGGTCATATGTTAATTAATGTGGAGATCTAATATTGTTTAGAGAAGTTTGATGTAACATAGATACGGCAGATCAGCACCACGTGATGACAGCTTGTACAAGGCAAATCGTCCAAATAATCATAATGTACGTTTCATCATATATAATAGTGCCTTCACTGTCTCATAGCCATCTTGTATCCAAGTTATGTGAGAATACGTTTGTTGATTTCCGGCTATTTTTTTTCGTAATAGTTAATTAAATTATCCATAGACAAAAAGGGGTTACATAGAAATGGATGGGAAACGGGCAATAACTTGCGCCGTCAATCCCTTTTGATGACAAATCCAATTCTTCAGAGATGTACGACTGAAGGCAGACAAGAAATAAAGAAACCATCAATATATCATCACCAGTACTTTTGAAAAGAAATCCTCCACAGTTACATTCATAATTGCAATCTGGCACTATTTGTTCTTCCATGAGGAAAGATCGAAATTGGAAGATATATTTATGAAAATTACATCTATGACCTACAATAGTATGAACGGAAGATATATTTATGATGGTATTGAGAAATTTTCTAATATCTTGAGCTTCCAAAGGATTCAAGTCAACTCGTTAAAGATGGTTTACAAACAACAAACATAGAAATCAATCTACAAAAAGCTCATTAAGGATTTCACAAGCAGACTCGAACTCAATGAGTTTGGGTTCGAGTCAGCCAACCCGGACTCGAAGCCTATAGAATCCGAGTTGAAGTCCAAGTTGGGTTATCAAAGATAGGTCCAAATCGAGGCAAACTCGACTCGTTCAACTCGATACACCCCTACACAACTTCTCGACGCAAAATTCACAAGGCGGCATTAGATGAACTTCTTTCAATTATTCTTAAATCAATGTCTACCGGTGCCTTTTCATCTACTGTACAGACATACAGTTATCAATGGAGGGCGCCATACAATGGAAAACAGAGTTACATTCTGAATGATATGATCGATCTTCAGACCGTCAAGACCAGTATCCCTTGGCCGCAAAACGTCGAGAGAGGAACCCATGCTCGCTCACACTCCCTCTCAGTTTTGCAAAAGCATGCCTATGCCGCTTGACCCTAAGAGGGCCCGATCCATTGAGCCTCTCCAATGCATTCATTCTTGCAGCAAAAAATGGCGATGGTGACGGTTGCGACCCAAGTGCTCCATCAAGGGGACCTGAACTGTAGTCCATTGTCAAATAAGGAGCAATACCGCCAACTGCACCGCGAGGAGTCGTGGCTCCATCCCACCAGCTGGCTTCTGTGCCCGACTCGCCTTTACTGCCACTGCATTCAGGAAGACATGACTCATTACGGCTGTTGAAATCCCTATATGCTTCATCCGTCTCGCTGCTGATCAATTTCAGTGCTTGTATGACCTCCCCCATGAATGGCCTGTTAGACACCTCTGGTTGGACACACATGGAAGCGATAGCAGCGACCTTTGCCAAACTGTCAAACTCGTACTCTCCACCAAGTGAAGGATCAACCAACTGCTCAAGCCCTTCTCTGCTCAGGAGGAGAGGACGAGCCCAAGTCACGAGATTCTCTTGTCCCGGAGCTCGGGACATATCCACTGGTTTCCTGCCTGATAGTAGCTCCAATAACACAACACCATAGCTATAAACATCACTTTTGACAAGTAGATGGCCTGTCATTGCATATTCTGGAGCCACATATCTGTTGACGATTTCTTCAGTTTAGTAAAAGAAACATATGCAAAAGGTAAACTAGCATCAGAGGAATTTTGTTTCGATGATCATTGCAGAAAAGTTGTTATGAAACAGAAAAAACAACATAAAAACATATAATGCCATATCGCAAATGCATATTGTTGGAGTATTTGGTTGTGCGTAACTTGAGCTGTAGATGGGTAAATGGATACCTCCAGGATCCATTTACCTCATCCATGTGTTTAGTCCCACTGGGGCTGTCAGGAAAGCTCGAGCTCGATGAGCTCCACTCGAGCTCGGCTCGTAAGGGCTCGTGAGCCGGACTCAAAATCTTAACGAGCTCGAGTTGGGTTCTATGGCTCGTTAGCTTATCGAGTCGAGTCCGAGTTGGGCATTGTTCAACTCGGAAACTCGACTCGATAACTTGTTTTCCATCTTAATAAAAAAAACATATATACCGAAACTTCCACATTGAGTTTGATATAAAATAGAAGTTAAGATTTTTCTTCCCCAAAAAGCCATAGAAAATAGTATAAAAAAACAAAATTACAAATGTCATTTGCATAATTTAATGTATAAAATGGAACAAACTCATTAAGAGGTTCATGAGCCTCCTCATTTTGAGGCTCGTGAGCCAGCTCAGAAACTCATGACTCGATAAGAGGCTCGTGAGTCAGCTCATTTTGAGGCTCATGAGCCAGCTCAGAAACTCGTGGCTCGATAAGAGGCTCGTGAATCAACTCGAACTCGACGAGTTCGAGTTCGAGTTGGTGATCCAGTTCGAGCCGTAGGTTTCTTATCGAGTTCGAGTCCGAGTTGAGGCCAACTCGACTCGTAGAACTTGATAGACACCCCACATCTACCAGTGGTGGGAGTTGGAGGCTCTGTGGACTGTGGAGGCTATATAAGGAGCCCCAGACCTCTTGTATCCATTGAGAAAGTTGAATGCAACATATGGCCCTTTGAGACCTTCTCTCGTGATTTCATCCCGCTCCTTAGGGAGTAAGGTTCCACGTCAAAATCTTGTTCTTCCATGTTTCGTATTTCTAGATCTATGCTTTGTTTATCAATTTCGCTTCCGCGTTCCTATTTTCTAACACATATGTTACAGGAAAGGCTGCATTCAATAGTTCGGTGTCTGACCTCATCGCTGCAAGTATTGACTTCAAGCTAAGTGGCCAGTCCATGTTTTCTATAATATCATGTACTAATATCGAATGTAAAATTGTGTAGAATCAGCGCCACATCCATGTATTCAGTGTGGATGTTTGCATGGAGTTAATGGTGACAAAACTAGTTAGGTATATTTACATTTATGCTCCTGTAAAATGATACAATTGTACATTAGCCACTGTATAGTTCATCGGGACCCCTGCAAATTACTCAGTCTTACATGTAATCACATGCCGTTATTTTTTCCACAGAACCACTCATGAGTTGATCTATGTCTACCATCTAACTTTTTCCACTAAACCACTCATGAGTTAATCTATGTCTACCATCCAATGGTATTCCTTTATATTTCTAGGAGGGTTAAACTTTTCTCTTTTTTAAAAAATTAAATAAATCAATTCTCCATCATTAATTCTATGAAAATAATAATATATTATACCCATCATATCATATAAAAATTATAAACTATTCCAATTCTATGCACCTTTTCAAACTTCAATACAATCACATCACAATAATTACTCATTTTTTTTAAACTTCAATACAATCATATCACAACGAACCCACTTCAAACCCACCCCCAGTTTAACCCTCTATCCAAACACCAAAACACAAAACGGGTTACCCTCTACCAGTTTAAATAAATCAATTCTCCATCATTAATTCCATGAAAATAATAATATATTATACCATCATATCATATAAAAATTATAAATTATTCCAATTTTATGCACTTTTTCAAACTTCAATACAATCACATCACAATAATTACTCATGTTTTAAACTTCAATACAATCATATCACAACGAACCCACTTCAAACCCACTCCCAGTTTAACCCTCTATCCAAACGCCAAAACACAAAAACGGGCTACCCTCTACCAGTTTAACCCGCCCTAACCCGCATACCAAACGCACCCTTAGGGTGTGTTCGGATACAAGGTTAAACCACCCCTGGGGTGGTTTAACTCCCTTAACCCATATTTTCTCCCTCCACGTGGGCCCCACTTTATTCCTTTTTTAAAAAAATTAAATAAATAAATTTTACATCATCAATCCTATCAAAAAATAATATATTATACCATCATCTCATATAAAAAATATAAACTACTCCACTTCTACTCACTTTTTCAAACTCCAATACAATCACATCACAATACCTACTCACTTTTTCAAACTCCAATACAATCATATCATAATAAACCCACTTCTAACCCACCCCCAGTTTAACCCTCTATCCAAACACCAAAACCCAAAAATGGATTACCTGCAACCAGTTTAACCCACCTAAACCCACTATCCAAACACCCCCTTATGGTTCCTGTTACATGTGACAACAATTTTAACAGAAGATGATCCTTAGAGACCATGTTGTAAGAGTTCGTGATCTTTAGGGGTTATAAAGGGTTAAAGTATGATTACATTGTTTTCTAGGAGCATTCGTTGTAAATATGACAATAATAAATCGGAGGATAAAGCTCTATAGATGAATTAGACGACTGCTTCAAAACTATCAAATGAATGAATCAAATCACAATAAATCTTAGCGAGTAGAGTAGTGAGCACAGTTTATATCAATAGTCTTTTGCAACATAAACAATTATGTTGTCAGTCATAATTACATTTAAGAGCATATTATATCTTCTTCTCGAGAAAACTGATACACTCACACCTAAAAGCTATAGATTATGACCAAAATTTGGCTCATATCAAGCAAAGAATTAGTTGTCCAAAAAAAACAAGATATTGAACATTGTGATCATTGGTTTTTTACGGGAACATAATCTCAGTGTTACATCAGACACAAACTTGATTGGATTGATTGGGGTCCATTTCAAGGTGTTTTTATAAATGATCTTTTTAGTGGGCTGTAGAAAAAAACAACAGTTTCAAGGCATTCCGAAAATAAACCTACGTATGTGCCAACCATTTGCACTCCAAACTATAAATATTTCAAATGTATATATTAAAGAGGAGGAAACCGAATAAGAGACATAATAATCATGTATGAAATAAATGCAAGTCCAAAAGTCTCAAGAATAAACCTTATAATACTAAGTATGCACTTAAAAGCTAAGCAAAAAGATCGCGTGCATACCCAAAAGTCCCCATGACATGTGTTGAGATATAATGATTTCCCTCTGCTGCCACTCGAGCCAATCCAAAATCTGAAACCCTCGGAGTAAAGTCATCTTCCAGTAAAATGTTGCTGGCCTTAAAATCCCGGTGTATAACACGAGGATTGGAATCTTCATGCAGATATGCCAACGCTCTGGCTGAACCCAGAGCAATCTTAATCCTAGTATCCCAATCAAGAGGTCCCCTTTCTTTGTCTGCACCTGAACCATCAAATAAAAATTAGAGTTGACACAAGCATTACTTGTGTGTTTTCAGACACCCACATGTTGTATACACATACTATCCTTGATAGAATGGCTCGGACGTTTCAAACAACACTGGAACAAAGACAACAATGGATCACAATATTTTTGTCCAAGTGCCTAGAGAAATTTATAGTTGATCAAGAATATCTTAACATAATTCTATTAAAAATAATCTGCATCCATTGAAGAAATAAACCAAGAAAATTTTGCTGCTTTCTCTCACTAAAAAATGAAGGGAAAGAACAGAATACATGCAAGGGTTATTAACTTGTTTTCTCCCAGGCTCCCCAGCTATTGCAAGATCTGAACATCTGCCCACGTCTTTCTCGAATATACACTAATCAAGAACTTAATTATATGAAAGCAATATCTTTTCTCTATATAAAAGAGCAACTGTTGCGAAGTGGAAGAAGATTGTACGGGCCGTTTCCATTTCAACTATTAGACTGAGGAAATAATAGTCCAGATCATTTTTGAAATGGATTGGTGTTGTAGTACATCATTAAGAGAAATATAAATTTGTGCCAGGGCCTGCCCTTCCATTAGCGACTAACTGAACCAATTATCCGTGTTTTTATCAATTTTAAGTCATTGTGTTTCTCGGGAATTTTTCGGCAAACCCTTTCAGGAAGTGCCAAAAGTACATCAATATTGGCATTTCAAAGCTTGACCATGAATTCTGAGGACTGTTAGAATGGATTGGAGACCTGAAACTGAAGTACTACACATCTGAACCATCTTATGGGATAATAAAGTTGAGCAGCGAATTATTGGCTGCACAATGTGATACAAATGGATCATCTCCAGAATTTGCTCTTTGCAAAACTAAGTCATACTTAAGCAAAAAAGTGAAAATAAGGGCACTCATTTGTTACATATACGACAAGTTTTACACCCCCCCCCCTCCAAAAAAAACATTTATGACAAGTCATGGTAAATTGTGCTTGCTTTTGCTATCTAATATTTTTTTTGCAATGTAATATTATATCCCATCAACCTTCCCTCTCTCGCCATCACGCTCTCCAAACCCTTGGACCTCCCAATCCCCACCTCTGCCCTCCCATCGCCCCAACTACCTGGTCTTGCTTTTCTTATTGTTTAATAAAATACACAAGAGCAACATATTTGACATATTCAACAGCCAATAGTGCATTCTTCACGAAGAAGAAAAGAAAAACATGGCCACCCTACACTCGTTTTCAACTTGTTTCTACCAGGCAGACACTACAGAGAGAGAGTTTCAATTTTTCAGATGCACTTCATAGATGTAGCATTGACAAAAGTCGTCTACTTGAGATATTTTGACAGGACAAAGCATAATTTTTCCCTTAAAATGTTAAAATTCATCCATAACTGTTGGTGGATGTCAGCATTCCTTCAAAAAGAAACAAATTTGGTTGTGATTTAAGAATCGTTGTGCTAAATAAAATGTTTTACTTAATTTATTAGAATTTTTTGAAGGTTGTAAGACTTGAAATGCAACACCATACATGGTAAATGAGATCTCATAAATATACCGCATAGAAATAAGGGTTTCATAAATCATACCATGTAAATGAGACTCAACACTTCCATTAGGAACAAGCTCGTAAACCAAACACCGTGAGGATCCTTCAGTGCATACACCAAGGAGTTTGACAAGATTGCGATGATGGAGGCGACTAAGCATCTCAACTTCTGCAATGAACTCCCGATTTCCATTTAGGTCATGTCTTTTAAACAGCTTAACAGCTACTTCAACCCCACCATCTATGATCCCGAGATACACACAACCAAAGCCACCTTCACCTAAAACCTTCAGTGAGCTAAAGTTGTTTGTGGCCACCGCCAACTGAGCTAGTGTAAAAGATCTGACAAAGGATGGCCAAGCAGTCATAGTGGAAACAAGTGATTGAGATGCAGAGCTTGCTGTGCTACCTGGCAATGCAAGGTGTGTTCCTATCAAATAACAACAAAATTAGTAGTTTTAGTAATCAGGCATGAGACATCGTATAAACGCTTAAAAGGTGTCCACAAAATCCCTACTATAATTATCAGAAAGAAAACAGATCTGAAGGAATCAATGTAATGACCATAGCTGGTACAAGAGAGAAAATTTGCTTTGGTTTTAGTACTCAAAACATTTGTATATGACATTATATATGTCTAAGGAAATTTTTGAGAAAACGAAAATTAAATACAGTTGAATTTCCGTCATGTTCTTTGACAAACAACGCAATAAAGATATTATAGTGAAAATGGCATTGCCACAGCTACATGTACTAGACTGTTTGTAAATTTATTAGAGCAAGAAGTGTGCAGACGCTTCTGATTTTTTTGGGCAGTCGAGAAATCATATTCGAACTTATTCTAGAGACGACCACATCAAAGAGCACCCCACCTCCAAACAACCACCACCACGAGAAGGAAGAAAATCAAGCAATTTCAGGTTGTTAATTGGGAATGGCCTTTCATATATCTGTGGCAAAAGGAAGTTTACCCGGCAACCATCATTTTTTTAAAGTCAAAATTTGTTTTTTATAAGGAATTATGCATCTAATATTTTGACGCCAAAAGGTCTAACGATTGATATTAGTTTAAATATTTCTCTAAAACCAATCAAATACATTTTTAAGTTAGCTTTAAATAGATTAGATCCTTGGTAGGATGCAGATAATTATTAGCTACATACACAACTCTCAGAAAACGTATCCTTACATTAAAAATGTTTACATGCGCATGCGCATATATACAAGGGATTTCAAAAGAAAGCACATCATTCACGAGTACAACAAGAGACGCTGAAAGTAATTCCATACATATTTAGATAATTAACATAGAAGTAACGTTTTCACGTAAACTTCCAAATAAATCATTTATCAAAGAATATCATGCACCATACCCTGTCACATGGATTCAGATACCTCAGCATGTCAGCGGCATCTGGTGTTTTCCCAACTTTTTTGGTATCGATATTGGTGGTGTGTTCATAATACTAGATGTAAACGCCATATCTAGCGGCATGCTGACCCCTTCGACGTTATATGGGAAACCAGTAGGCATCTACTTAGATACTCTGAAATATCTATTGATATGGGCTATCTGAGGGGGTATGCCACTACTGTCGGCATGCTTGAGACTTAGATACCAAGAGCTACTGCAACATTATAAGGATGATTTTCTTTCCATCCCTTGTATTTCCTCCTTGCTTTTTCTTACTTTTTTCTTCAACTTTTAAATGAATATTAGGTTTTTCTTACTTTCATTATGAATCCCTACACTTTTATGAATATTAATTTCTTGTTGAATAATATAGTAACTTTTGTTGAAGAGTTTTATGTTACTGTTTGACGGTTATTTATTTATTTTGCATTTACCTATTAGGATTTCTCTCTTCTATATAATAGAATCCTTGGGCTTTATGAATAAACAACAAAGTATTTTCTTCCACACGATATCAAAGTGGTGGTCCTATACCGGAATCCTTAGCCGAAACCCTAACTCTACCTCCTAGCCTCTCTCCATGCGTCGCCACAGCCTCCACGCATCGCCACTCTCTCCGAGTGCGGCCCCAGCCTCCGCACGCCGCTCCACGCTGCTCCTCGCAGCGTGCCAACTCTCCGCACGAAGCCCCTTGCCTCGCGCCAGCCCTCCGCACAGCCCCTTGCGCTCTCCTCTTCTTCTTGCTCGCAGCAGCGTCGCTGCCCAACAACAATCCGCTGTCGCTGAAACAGCCATGTGGCTGGCGACGCCGCCCAAGGCCTATCTTGGCTCCCTGGAGGCAAGTTTGATAGTCTCGTTATCTCACAAACACGATCCAGATTCTCTTGAACCCCTGAGATTGTGTTTTTTGTCAGATTTCAGAAGTTTGGGTCTGATTTACCCTAGTTAATATCAAAATCAGACCACAGGTAGTTTAAAGATGGTTGTGGCATGAGTCCAAGTCCGCAACCATCTCCTTTCATGTATGTTTAGATACGGTACGATTGTTTTAAGGTCCCAACGATTGTTCACGATGACAGAAAGAAGAGTTGATATGCCATCTACGGATGCCTTCAAGGGTCCAACACATATTGTCAAGATGGATGGTACAAACTGAGTTGCGAGCGATGCAATTCATGAATCTACTGCAAAGCCATGGTAAGAAGCATATTCTAACGCAGGATGAGCCGATGGACAAGGCTGGCATCAACGCCTCATGGGAGGTTGATGATGCACATGCCAAGTTGTGGCTATCTGGTACTGCCTTTGTTGAGATAGCCAATGATATCCTGAGTCAATCCACAACAAAGGCGATGTGGGATATTCTCACAGCAACATACTCGCAAGTAAAGAATGAGCAAAAGATATTGCGGTTCCAGCATGAGATCTTCACAACCAAACAGGGTGATCGTCCTATTTGTGTCTTGTACACATCTTTGAGGGGTACGTTTGAGCAACTCCATAGGTACATACCCCTCAAGGCCTCACCAGAGCAGCATAAGGCCTAAAGAGATTATGTCATGATCAGTGTGTTTTCGACTGCTCTCAGCCCAAAATATGATTCAACTTGCTCTCAGCTCCTCACCGATGCCACCATACCTCCTGTCACACCCCCAAATTCCATGATCGAGAATGATCGTGCAGACACAGTAGCTGGATGCTCGAGAATGATCGATGGAGCTGGACTTCAGGAGGAGTCCGAGAATGTGTGGGTATTACGGAGGTTATCCACAGGAGTCTGGAGGCTCAACCGTACGTTACAAAGGGAGAAGCGTCACAGAGGACACTGGCTCGGTAGCAGAGTGTCGTGAAGCTTGTAGCAGAGCGAGTACAGCGAGTACATGCAGCGGTGCAAAACATGACAACGGATGCACGTAGCGAGTATGTACGCGAGCGCAGAAGGGCGGTATGCAGTGAAGCAGTATGCATTGAGGAGCAATGCGGTACGGTCACAGAGGCGTATGCACGAAGGCGCACGGTATCGGTACAGATGCGTGGCGATCCACAAAAGCATAGAGCGTTGCAGGTGTTGAGTACGAGCATTGTCGAGCATGCTCGGTAGTACACGTACGAGAGTAGTCTGGAGGCCACGATAGTGATGTTCTGGAGGACTTCCCCTTAGCATGCAGAACGCTAAGGAAGGGTTTACCGCACAAGGGTCTGGAGGCCGCGGGTTCCCTTTGGCACAAGACCAAGTGTTCAGTGGCACTCGGTGAATTACGGCAAAGCTGTATCAGCAAGCGTTGGAGCGTGAGTATGCTTATGACTGGGCAATTGACTGGGCGTCAACCGTACGGGAAGACGAAAGGATAACAAATGAGTCGAAGAGACGAGCAGACGAAGGGTTGCCGAAGAACTCGAAGGGTCTCTTGTATCTTTATGTATCATTATTGTATATGTAATAATGAGTATCCCTTAGGTTGCCTTGAGTCTTGTATAAAAGGAGAGGAGATGGCTCATTTGTAAACACACATAGTACACGAGAGAAACTGCAGTGTGTTACCCCACTCAAGAGAGAGTTCCCCTTTCTAATAAGAGAAGAGCTTTGTGCATGTGCTTGTGTGATCTGTGGTTGTGTTCTTGAGCATTCTTGAGCGAGTTCTAGAGAGTGTTCTTGAGCGATTCATAGAGTCGAGCTTGTGCTTGTGTTTGAGCGTTGGTGCATTAGAAAATAGGAGTATCGAGAAGAGTTGGAGCATGTCCGTAACTGTTCTACTCAAGAAGGCTGGTTAGCTACGGGTTAGCTAACGCCGTATAGGATCGGTCAAAATCAATAGCGGGATTTTGACCATATGACACCTCCTATGGAGGAAGAATACCGCAGGCTCAGCCGCTTGAGTATCTCCTCTGCCACGCCTCTCAGACATTGTTGGCTATGGTTGCATCATGTAATAGAGGCGAATCGACTCCATTCAGAGGACGAGGCATACGTGGCATAGGTGGTTCACGTCCACATCAGCCATGTTTATATTGCCATCGTTCAGATCATTCAGAGAACCAATGCTACTCCAAGCACGGTTTTCCACCATCAGCTCGTGTTACGGAGCACGGTCAGACTATTCATGATCTCACTGATCAATGCTATGATGACTTTATTGCTCGCCTGAGAGAGATCACGCCTCCAGCCGCTGGATCTTAGAGCACAAGTGCATCAGACACTGTAGCCCCTGCATGTACTAGTAGCCAAGGCCCTAAATGTCGGTTTCGGTCACCATTTCGGTATCGAGTAAAACAGAATTTCGATGGAATTTCGGTGGAATTTCGATCGGAATTTCGGTCGTTTCGGTCATTTTTTGTGCTAGGACCCCCATATTTCGGTCATTTCGGTCATTTCGGTCGAATTTCGATTTCGACTGGATATCGATATTCGACAGAAATTCGATCGAATTTCGCTGAAATTTGAGGCCATGTTAGTAGCTCGAGTATTACTCATGCATTTACTGATTGTTCTAAGATCAGATCCTTCAGAATGGACAATGGATTATGTAGCATCACATCATCTCTGTGGAGATCGCTTGCAGTTTGGTATGTATAGTCCAGCACAACCAGATAGAACAGTAGTGATTACAGATGGGACTTTAGGAGGAGAAAGCTCGTCGGAAAAACGAGGGATTTTGGGAATGAATCGTGAAGACCACATTGAGAGAGAGAAAGAGAGAGACGGAGATAGAGAGATAATAATCTCAATTTTACTTTAACTTGAACAGTTTAAAATAATAGACTACCATTCCTTTATATAGGAGGGATGGGATTACAAAACTAGAAACAAATAAAATTTAAATCCTAACTTATCCTAATTTGGACTCTAACCAACTAACTAATCAATTTGAAATAAATTCAAATATTCAGCTTATCCTGATTGACTCTCATTTTAAATTTGAAATTCAAATTAAAAAACCGACTACTAATTTGAGATCACATGCGATCTTTTTTAATTAAATAAAAATCGCATCGACTCGAATAAACGTAAATAAAATTAGACCCAAATTAACGGATAAAAATAGGAAAATGAGGCCCTATTTATCCGATTCACGCTGCATCACAAAGCCTTCTCCCACTTTAAGTGGGGTCGACTACATGGATTCTTGCTCAAATTCACGTTGAAAGATTCGAGTAATTTTTGCGTTGGCTATCACCTACCTAACACAATCCCCACAAAGAGAGATTTGAATCACCGTCTTTTGGAACAAAATTGTGGCGAAAAGTTGGTGTGGCATCTTCATTAGAGGAATTATGGGGTTTTTAAATTTTATGAATGATACAAACCACAAGAATATGATGAGGGGAGATCTGACTAAGATGTTTGGCCAACACGTCCTTATATAGGGTGGCCCAATAGTCATAATTCTAAAAGGAATTGATGTCTACTCGTCCTCCCAGTATTATTCTTATTGAAATTATTTTTCTCATGGGGTGTGAGTGCAAAATTTCTACCCCTTTATTTAAGAATTGTCCTCTACATAAGCTTTCCCTTATTTCCACCTATGGATGAAGTATTTTTGGAAGAAGGGCATGTGCATAATTATTTTGTAACCTATTCTTACCCCTAAATTGATGGACCATGTATCTCCATAGAAAGAAACCCTTGGCTGCCAGGGTTTCCTCTCTTATCCACCCTAATGACAGCAACATGATTGTCGAAGGAGGAGCCATCGGCGATGAGCGCAGGTGCAGTGTATGAGGCAATGGAGGCAGTTGGGATTGGTGCATGGGAGGAGGCGTACTAGCACTTGTGGCACGAGCAAGGACATTTGGTGCTTCGGCTTCAATTTCTGCTAATGGAAGGGTAGTGGTGGATAAAATCGGTGGGGAGATTGACTTTGGGTTCATGGGCTCCAGTGGCAGAGCGTTGGTTAGAAGCAGCGGTGTTCATGAATGCATGCATTGTGGTGTTGACGCTTACGTTGTCAGCGGTGATGGTAGAGGTGTCCCTTGCTTCGGTTGTGGGGAGAGGCGATGTCGGTGGTGGTTGGGATGAGCGGGGGCATAGTGACAATGGGGGTAACGTGTTGTCAACGACAAGGAATTTAGGGTGGTGGAGGGGGCTGGTGGGGCTGGCATGTAGGCGGGGTCTTGTAGCAAGGCTTGGGTTGCAGGGGATGATGACGGGGATGGCGGAAGACCGGAGGCATGAATGGTGGTGATATCATGGATAGCGATAGTGATGGCGAGAGAGGAGAGGGTTATAGGGAAGGTGGTGAGTTTAATGATAGGGTGGCCGGAGGCGAGGTTTGTGAAGGTGGTTGTAGTGTCGGGGATGGTGGAGGAGGTTCAGGAACCTCTTGGACAGCAACTTGGTGTCCCCATGGCCGTTAATGGGCCGAGATTTTAGCGGTGTCTTGCTCAATTTGTTGTCGCATATCAGCACAAACTGGGAGCATGTTGGATAGTATTTCTCTAACATTAGCACGCTATGAACGGTTCATTGAGCATATTTCTTTGACCGATAACTCCTCGAATACCTTGAAGAATCGTCAGATCGTGAAGCTGATATATAGGCCATGCTCTGATACCACTTGGTACAACAACAACAACAAAGCCTTTTCCCACAAGGCTTTGTTGTTGTTGTTGTACCAAGTGGTATCAGAGCATGGCCTATATATCAGCTTCACGATCTGATACCACTTGATACAAACAAAAATTATGATAGTGGAAATTTTAGGTGGAGAAGTAACTGAAGGGCGGGAGAAGAGAAGACGCATCGATTACACAGGGTTTTTGGAGAAGATGCGCCAATGGAGGAGAGAAGAGAGGGAGAGATGAGGGTAGACTCCAATTTTTAATACAACCTGAACTAGCTTTTACAATGTGAGCCTTCCCCTTTATACACAAGGCGGAATTACAAAATCAGAAAGTGAATAAGAATCAAATAAAATAAAATATTAATTGATTTCTAAATTGACTACCGCCTAACTGATACCATAGACTAATTAATTGGAGATCACATGCAATTTCATTACATAAATAAAAATAGAAATTGTGACAAACTTAATTAACCATAACTCTAATTAATTTTATGGATTCTAATAAGAAAACAGAAACCCTAATTAATAAAACTGGGTGGATAGAAATCCATAATTTTGCCCTCATTATATGTTATACACTGCATCACGAAGGCATATCCTAACCATGTGTTTGGTCAACCCCATCACAGACCAACTCCTACCAAAGGATGTGCTCTTCAAACTCGTGGTCTAGAGATTCTGGGAACTATTACCCTTAGTTAGACATGGCCAAAGTGTGGGTCGGGACAAGTCAATGGTTGGGTCGAACATGTCGAGATTCCAAAACCCACATGCCCAAGGCCCAGGTGGGGATGGCTGATGGTCATACTTCAAGATTCACACTTGTCCCCTGTCAGAGTCAGGACATGTCAACCCAAGGGCCAACTTAAGAAAATTCTTGATTTGTTATATAATTTCATAAATATAAATAATTTTTTGGCTGATATTAAACTTTATAAACCTAACGCAACTATTCTATGTGTTACAAGAAATTTAAGTCATTGATATAATGTAACACTAATAATGTAAAAGTAAAACTTGATTATATTCTATTAAATGTATGTATTATCAAATTTATAATCGGGTGGGTCCAAGCCAGACTATCTTGCACATGTCTACGGCTTGCCCATTTAATGGCGGTCTGACATGTTGGTTCATACCTTAATCATTTTTGGCTCAAGACCGACCCATGAGCGAGCTAGACAAGCGAGCCCTCGCCCCACTAACCATGTCTACCCTTAGGCGCACCTCAAAAACTCAATCTCAAGAACTATGTGGAATCCCATTAAGGAAATCAAGGTCATCATTATGGATTTATATCCCTATTGACATCAGAAAACATGGGACCACAAGTACGAGTACATAGCTTCACAAATCCTACCTCCTTTCACGTGCTTTCCTAGAAGGACATCTCCACGTTAGGCACAAAAGGGTATTTCCTAACCTTGACGAGGGCCCTTGGTCATTGACTGGGTAGGGATACTACCTAAGAACGTCGTAGATTTGCTACCCAAATCTTGCATAGATAGTACTCAATACCTTAGACTAGTGGCCCAATACTATGACCTCGAACACAACACTTGGAATCCGAAGAGTCTTATACCAAGTCTATTGACATTAGATATTGGCAAGACTTTGGCTTCTAAGAGGGTTGGAAGTCTATTGGACCCAAAGCTTTCGTTAGACTTGGATGTGTTAGTCAGTGCTTGGTTTAGGATCTTATCCCAACCCAGCATAAGCATTAGTTTTCATAACGAATTCTCACCCTCATCGCCATCTATATATAACGAATGAGGGAAACAAAATAGATATGCACTATAAAAACCACTCAATAAACCAACAATATTAATAAATCAAATAACATAATGCAGATTGCTTTTTGCATAGCATATTAAATATCCTCTTCCATCATAAAACATTATGACCATATCAAATAATCTTGTCTTTGGAATACATGAGCGTTTGAACATATTGTTTTTTGCATAACATATCAAATATCCTCTTCCATCATAAAATGTTATGAACATATCAAATTATCTTGTATTTAGAATACCTGAGCATTTGTTTATGGATGATGCAAAGGTCGGGCCAACAGCTCCAGGTGGTTGAGAAAGCTTTCTTAACTTGAATATAGTGAAAGCTACTATAGCACAAAGTATGACAAAGCTTAACGAAGACGAAATAACAACAACAGCAGTTCGAGGACTCAAGCTATGAGTTTTCTGAGAGGGCAAGCGTGCAGCAAATGGTAACTGATGAGATCCATGTTCCATCGGTGGAATGGAAGCCGGAAGACCTGTTGAATAAGAAATAGTGATTCATACTGTTTTCAAGTATGCAAGCAAATATGAAAATACTTAAAAACATTCTTAGAAGTGTATTTTATTTATTGTTGCCTAGAAAGAAAGAGTTTTCGTAATTACCAGGATAATGAATAGATATTACTTTATAATCACCAAAGACGGTTACATTTATAGGAATTTCCTTCTGCCAAAATCTTTCATACAGAAGAAAAGCAGTTGTGTTGTCAAATTTTCTACCCAAGGGAACCAAATAAATGACAACTCTACTTTTCTCTTGATTTTGGCCACAGGAGACTGCAGATATTATTCTCACTTGACTTTGTTTCATATATGTGCCAGCTGCAATCTCAACGGCAAGCTCCGCTACTAATGTGAAAACCCATATTGGAGCCACTTCCAGTTTAAGTTCAACTTTCATTGGAAGAACACAAGCACAAGGCAAGCCTAGAGGTGTAAGAGTCAGGGGATCAGAACAGAAGACTCTGGTACAATCTACAAGCATTCCAAAGACGAAGACAACATTAGACAACTGCAAGAGCCATACGAAAGAAAGTAATACCACCACAAAACAGACACCGGTTTTAGAATAGCATATAAATCTACCAGATCCATATGTATGGTTAGATGGAGAGTGTTGTGGTGATGTCCTCTGATGATGATTCCTTGATGCATCTGCAGAAGGGGTTTCCCCTGAAAATCATTTAAGTTTTATGTTAAAAGATAATAGCAAAACAATCAAAGAAAAAAAGTCAGTACCAGGATATTCAGGAAGTGCCACCACACGCCGTGGCCCTGATTGCTCCATAATATATGGTGGTTCTGATGAAGTCACAGGTTTTGTTGGGGGCTCTGCATGCAGTAAAAGAGAACTTTAATAAAAAAAGTAGGTTTGGAAAAGGATTGGTGTAGAGAGAGAGATGTATAACATTGTGTTAATTAAGTATTTGACAAGATTCAAATGGTCATTGAATGTTATATTGTCGGTTGTGTATCACCATTATGAAGTACCAAACAAGTGTGGCCTACTAAAACTTGTCGTTAATAAAGAAGTTTTTAATTTTCGGCATGCACCTTATCAATGGACGCCCTTTTTCCTTTCCAAAAAACGTGGCCTGCTATATACGGCAAAAATGAACTTCCAACGAAAAGGACATATTATAAAAGTTCCAAACCTTGCAGATCGCTTGTTCTGTGAACTAAATCTCTTATGCTATGTACTAGCTATCTTATTGTTGGTAGTCTCTTTTTTCTAAGACGGCATGGTGTCCACAGCTTAACAGAAGCTTTTTGGTCAAAGTTTTTCTTTTTATTATTTAATGAACTTGTTCTAGTTATTTTGTGATACGTGTACATGATGCAGATCATTTTGTTAAATTTAGTATATGGAAATTAATGAAATATGAATTGGTGACACTTGTTATTGGCTCTGTGGTTGTTTACATTAATTCTGAATGTCATTGCAAAATGCGAAAAATTTCCCCTTAATTTCGATAACATAATGCGATCTATTACGAATATAATACTGTGAGTGAGGAGTAAACGGGCAACCGGGATCCGCGAGTGGGCTTCACATTTCCCCAGTCAACAGTCTTCCTCTCCTTAACAACCACATAAAGAATTTCACATGCATTGGAACTTTCCACTTCCATATCCTTCTGCAATCTGTCATGCACCTCTCATTATCAAAAATCTTAGGGCCTTTTAAAGCCATGTATGCCTTGCCAACAGAAAACACTCCATCCCACCAGCTCTAGTAGTCTCACCCCTCAGTTGTCCCAACCACACTATCCATCTCTACAAACATCACCAAAAGATCCTCGAAACGCAGATCTGAGATCTCAGATCGCAACCGAGGAAAAAACGAGTGCTCATCCCAAATGTTAGCAACCGGATACTCCGGATCCACAGCGGACACCATCAAATACGAGAACCTCGTACCAAGTGCTCCGCTCTCACTCCAGTCATCGGTCTAAAATCTAAATCCAGTGACATCTCCAACGACAGAGCTCAAGAAGGGACAAATCTCATGTGCCTCATCGCAAACCCCACGCCAAAAATATGAAGAAGTGTGCCGAAGAACCTTGGTCTCAGGTTTCTGATCATATTGTAAACTAATCTGCTAAATTCGCCCGAAATACGAGTGATCCTCCTGTTGAGCAAGGCCTTGTTCATCTCCTCCAAGCTACACACTCCACGATCACTGTCCTCCTTCGAACAGGAAGCCGACTACCAATCCATCAAAGGCAGCATGTTTGACTGCCTAAATCGATATATCGTCGAAATATCGTATCGATACGATATCGAAACGATATCGATATCGATACGGCCTTCCAAGATCACCGGTAACCAATTTGCTAAGTACATCTTCACAATCACCAAAGGCAAACCAAGGTAGTGTAGAGGTATTTCCTTATGCGGGGAGCGCAACCAACCAGCACGTAAATCAATCTATGCATCCTCCAAATCGAAAGAAACAAACTCATAATTATCCATGTTAAGTCACAACCCATATCATCCTCATCTTAATGCATATTGAAATGTTGAAGCAAGCTACACTAACCCTCCAAAGATTAGAGATCTACCACATGATTTTGTAGTGTGTACTATGCTTGGCAGACGTCTAATGATATGAATGGGCAAGTAACAGCATGCAGTTTCACCCTATGATGGACAACAGTCAATAATTTAAACATTTTTTATGTTCATAATTATTTTCATCAACAAATGATCTTGTTGAAATATGAAAAGCGGAAGTGGGATCGATAAAACAAGAAAGATAAACATGAAGAACCAGGATTTAACGTGGAACCCTACTCCCTAAGGAGCGGGATGAAACCACGGAGAAGCCCTCAAAGAGGTTGGATATTTTATTAGAATTCTCAATGAGTACAGGCGGAGGGGCCCCTTATATAGCTCCTCAGACAGGCCGGAGTCCCACCGCTCACCCATGTGGGACTAAACTTGAGTGGAATAATTGGATCTTGGTGAGATCCAATTACCCACCCATTACATTCTCTAACACTCCCCCTCAAGATGGAGCTGAGAAAGCTACAGCTTGTAACAGAAAGGAAAAAGGTATACATCACATCTTCACTTAATACATCACAAGAAGAATATGTCCGCTGCAAGTAGAAGACCTCACTCGAGGACGAATATGCGGCTTTTAGGTCATCGAAACGTATCTCTGCCATGCATGTAGAGTCGTTGCGATATCAGATCACCAGAACGTATCTATGTCGTGCTTGCAGGTCACAGGAATATATCTCTATCGTGCTTGGAGAATCAATGTAGAAGAAGTCTAGCGTGGAGGAGTAGTCAGGTCGTAAAAGAAGTATACGCCTTGACGAAGAAGTAGATGCTCGATGAAGACAGATGGTCTGAGTAGTAGTTTGGAGTGTCAGGCTGTTGATCGTGGTAGGGCAGCAGACATCCTGGAAAATCATCTCTGAGTCCCCCTTTCTCTCGTACTTGATAGAATGAAGAGTATAGAACATCAAGTTGGTAGAAACAAGTCGTGGTGAAGCAGGGGCTGTTGGAGACGGAGTGGCTATATACATATTTGTTGAAGGTTTCCATTTATATTGGTTTCTTCAGTATATGTAACTTGTTAATTTGTACTTTTATCTTGGATTCTCGTTGATTGATGACTATATACATATATATACACAAGAATACATATAGTCAACGTAACTTTTATATTTAAAATAATTAAAAATACATAACCGGATAATTACGAGTACTCTCCCAAATACGGAATATATTCTTTATTCGGTGACCCTTCGATTGAACACTGAATATTGACTTCTTCTGCAACACTGCAAGCAACACACAACTCTAAATATGGCTAGTACAATGTATAAAGGTGGCCCCTGCCATCATTGTCATACCATAGCATTCAGAATTAAGTTAATACATTTCCAGAAAAACTCCGAATTTCATGCAGCTATCACAAATCCAACCCTAAATTGATCGAGCAAAAAAATAGCCCGCCAAACTCATCCAAAAAGCAACAAGCCAAATGCTCGCATACGACAAATTAAGCAGTTATCAATGTTTCATCGCTTACTAAGTATATGCTAACATTTATAGCCTGCTTTAATGTTCATAGTGCATTGCAATACTACACTGGGCGCTTCTCCCGTAACAATAAACGATGACTGCCAAGTCAAAAAAATGAAAGAGAAGAAGGCATACAATCTCTTTTCTTCCATCTCAGTAGATCCATCATTATCCCATGATAATGTCTACATTTAAAGGCCACAAACGGTCAAGAAGGGGAGTCCACGGACTCTTACTGCTCCCCTTTCAGATTCTCACTGAATAAACATCCAATTGTTAGGAATAAGTTCAATCAGAAAAGTCATATTATAATAGAAGATGGTAGCTTAAGCTGAAGGATAGAGCTCAATATTAAATATTTTTTACTCGAAGAAGGGGGAAAACACTCCGGAGGTGTCGGCCCCAAGCTTTTATTAAAAAGGGAATGTTACAGAAAACCTACAGCATCCCGGTCTCGAGAAGAGATCTAGCTAAACGAACAACATTCTCAACATAAAATCTATGCGCACAAGAAAATATGTAAATCAAGAGTATCGATTACGAACTTATAGGATGCAAAAAGGGATGCGATATCGATTGTTCAAGTCACAAGTTGGTCCATCAACACCATCAAGCCAAAAATTGGTGCCCCACTCTCAATAAGAGACTGCAGAAAATGTGAAGGATTATTTCTATTTAACATATGATTGGACCTTTAATAAGTTTGGGTATTTTCATGGTAGATTCTAGGACTTCGACATTTATCCAAGTGGAGACAAGCCATTTTCTGCATACGCTGAAAATGGAGGCACATTTTGAGGAGTTCGGCAAGCTTCAACCTATCCAGTGCATCATGTGGAAAATAAATGAGTTTCAACCTAAGTGGTGCATCATTTGGAAGATGCAAGAGCACATTGATGGGGTTGGATATCACATTTATTAATAAGTGCATTACTTAACTTATGGATAGGCAGCAAGTGCGACCATTTAATCTGAAATTCACGTCAACTACGAAGGCCCATATTAAGAAAGCATGATCATTTTAGTACATGTGGATACCGTGCATCTCATCCCTTGAAATATGAAGTTCTCGTAAACTAGGGAATCTCATGTCAAGAAAGCATGATCATCTTAAGAAATAAGGATAAGTTGAAGCAAATTACCCTAACCTTCCAAAGATTAGAGGTCTACCTCAAGATGTATAGTGCTCGGTAGTCACCTAGTGCTACGAAGAGGCACGTAACACTGTGTGGCTTCTCATTCTAATGGACAGCGCAAAAATAGCGCTCCATGATTCAAGCGGCTTCTGAGTTTCTAAAAATATCATCATCAATGTATAATCCATGACCAAAATAAATCACCTACTTCTCGGCTTCCTGTTATTAAGGAAATATGGTCAAGTCAAGAAAGCCATTTCCATTGAATCTCTAGTGGCCCTAATTAGTGGCCCTAATTATTTTTCGGATATTGGTCTAAATCACCTTGAGATTGCCTCTTCTAATTTGAAATGGTTATGCCCTGTCGAGGCACACAACCAATCACCAAGCAATACGAAACTCTAAAGATGGCCAGCGAAATGTATAAAGGTGGCTCCCACCACCTTAGCCATGCCATGGCATTTAGGATTGAATTCATATATTTCCAGAAAATTTACAGAGATCGTATCACACATAAGTATATAAGAACTCTAATCCAATTTGGCCAAACCAGAAAAAGCCCTCACAGTGCACCGTCTCTGGATAAAAACGAACCAAAAAACAGCAAACCAAAAGCTCACACGCAACCAATTAAGCAATTATTCGTGTTTCGTCAATCTTCATTTACTATATACATAACAAAGATTATAGATTTCCTTTGATGTTCACGGAATGTTGCAACTGCACGCTTCTCGCGCGAGGGAAAATTGCCAACGCCGAGGCAAAACCAAAAAAAAGAATGCTAAAACGCAAACAAGGTACCACAAATTTCCCTATGGAACATTGCCAGCTTGACAATCAAAATTACTGCACATCTCCCCTGATATCGCACTATAGCAGCAAAAAGGAATACCCGCACGGGAGACATGCTCTCGCTCTACTCGATCACACATCACGATCGGCCATCTAAAAATACGTGACAGGCATTTACCACCAATCCAGCAATACTAATAACCAAATTCCATGTTATCATGAACAATAAATGTCAAAACAATTATTACATAGCAAAGCAAGCAAGCAAATCGATGATAAGAAAGCCGATCCGTGTAATGAGATGGAAACAGCTGAAAAAAATATACCGCAGAGAGACCGATCCAGTTGGCCCAAATAAATCAGAATCGC
The DNA here is from genome assembly GCA_037367405.1 of Ottelia alismoides. Lineage (NCBI taxonomy): Eukaryota > Viridiplantae > Streptophyta > Magnoliopsida > Alismatales > Hydrocharitaceae > Ottelia > Ottelia alismoides. Next base: position 642,344 of record JAZKJV010004252.1, on the reverse strand, counting down.
AAAAACAAAACCCCGCATCTCCATCTCTTCCACGAACGATCGATAATCCAGCGATCCAAAACGGGTTCCGCGCAAGCTGATCAGCACGCGAACAATCGAAGCTCCCTGTTCAAATCCATCTCACAATGGGAAGCTCGAACCCTAAGCACGGCGCTGAATCGAACGAGGGGAGAAATCTGGAGAAATGCGGGGAAACGCCCCCGTTTTGAGGGAAGAGAAGAAGAAGAGCGCAATGAAAAGTGGTCGATGCCTTCGACCGCACTCCCCCGACAAGTGTTTGCGAGTGTGCGTTTTCTGTTTTAGAGAGAGAGAGAGGGAGACGTTTGGGTTTTTTGAGAGGGAAGAGGAGCCTTTGAGAGGGGAGGGTGGAGAGCAAAACCCTTTCCTAATGTGTGCCCGCGAAGGACTAAGGTGGGAAGGTGAGAATTTACGAAGGATGACGTTGTCGTGGTGATGTGGAGGATTTTTGTCTCTTTTTGCGGTACCGGTTAAGCAAAAAAAGAGGAGAGGGTAGATAAGAAACGAGTGGGGCCCTTGCGCGTGCCCGTAGATAGGATCCTTGTCCAGGCCACTGGGGGGTCGTGAAGGCAGAGTGGGGACTGCACCCACCGGGGAATCCAATCCAAAGGTTCGCTTTGTCTTGAGCCAGTGCAGTTTTGGCTTGCCTGGTCGCCTGCCTTAATTCCACTTTAGTCGGTATAAAGGAAAAGGGACGTGGTATACAGATTATAGATCCAATAATTTACCTAATATTATATTCATATTAGGTTGAGTTAATGAACTAAATTAACGGAAGGTTATGTGTGTAAAACGGAACGATTATTCAAGGTCTTGGATGTAATTCGTGATTACCAGAGATCCTTGAGGTAATTACGAAATTATTCAAAGTTATGGGCGTAAATATCCCTAAATAAAATTTCAATTTAAAAAAACGAAGAACTGAGGGAAGCAATTGGTACAGTTTCGTAATATTATTCTCAATTTCCTTTCAAGAGTAGCTCCAAGGAAATAAAATAGGATGAATTGGCATATTCGAGAGGAAACAATATCGATAGAAAGGAATTTCAATTTTTATATGTTGAGTATTTTTTTTGTATTTCAACGTCAAATGTCAGGTTGATGGAAGAAAATAGAAAAATGATAATGGGATAGAAATGACAAAATATGCAAAAACGCCATAATAAAAAGGAAAAAATATTTTTGTAAGTGGGGTATTTATCAACTTTTCTCCGACATCAGAAATATATAATTGGATAATGATAGGAAAGGATTTGTCGTGACGTGACCGCCATATACCATAACTGTTGGGACTTTGGTATGATTTTGTCTCTATCATTGGGTTACTGCATCACATTTTTTGTTTGTATCCTTAGGTCATGTTTGGAATGAGGGTTAACCCTTCCTTTGGGGGGTTACCCCCAAAACCCACCCCTTCTCTCACTTTTGGGGTTTACTCTTCCTCTATTTTTTAATACATTATATAAATTATTTTTCTTTCATCTATTCCATTAAAAAATAATATATTATACCATCATATCATATAAAAAATATAAATTACTCAATTCTAATAACTTTTCCAAACTTCAATACAATCGCATCACAATAACTACTCATTTTTCCAAACTCGACTGCAATCACATCACAACAACCTTACTCAATACAAAACCCTCTATCCAAACACCGAAATACTAAAACGAGTTACCCTCCACCAGTTTACCTCAAGGTAACCCGACAACCAAACGCACCCGTAGGTTACCAGATCCCCAACACATGTTCGATATTGAGATTAGGATTAAGTTGTGAAGGAGGATACATGCAGTTTATCTTTCACTCTTTGTTTGATTGATTTGATATATAATAACGTGACAAATAATGTAAACGAAGACATAAGAAATGATGTAATGATGATATGAACACTTATAGAGTAATAACTTGTCACATAATTATATTTATTTAATCGAGATTTGGGAATGGTGTCCCATATCTAAGACAAGTTAATGTATGAGGAATAAGGGATAAGGAGTAGAGAGGAATAAAGAATGAGCTAGGTTTTATTTCTCATTCTTATTTGATGTGTTTTGAAAGTACAAATAGTGGATAGGTGTTGTAAGTAGAGATATTTGGGACTATGTAATCACGATGTGATCGTTTTATCCTGAACGAGGGATAAACGAATTCTTGTCCCATAACAGGGGACTTTGTCATGAAATTAACAATCCAAGAATAAGATGGGTACGTCGTGGCTAATTCATTTGTTACGATCCTTTCTTCGATGTGTATTAATTCGTCATCGCTTAAAACATTCGAAAAAGATGAGAGATATACCACACTTGTATATTATTTTTTTCTTATTTATTACTCCTCGTCTAAACAAAGCCTTAAATCATAAATATTAAATAGAATAAATTATAAAAAAAACTTGGATTGTACACTATTTCAATGCAGTGCCTGAATTTTAAAAGGCACGTGATCATTAAGATTTATCTTAATGTGATTAATCTTGACTGTTTCGTCTTTTTAACCTTAAATCACAACGACTCAAAATCATATTGATACTAATATTAAAGATTGGTTATCGTATTGTTACCTTTTAAATTTTATGTAAGATATTGAAATCAAGTGCATAGATCGGGGACTTCTGTGTAATTTACTCTATTGGATAATTGGCTAAATTTATGAGCTCTCGTAAAGTTATAGCTATAACAATATTGTCCACGTTACACTATTTGTAATTGCATTGTACTCATGTTATCTTAAGTTTTCTAATCACACCGTGATTGTTATAAATAACACAATGACTAATGTAAACTTGCTAACTCTGTGACTACATTGAACCCTCCTGTTGAAGTTGCCGAGTCCTAAGAAGTTAAAGAACCGTTTGACCAATGAATGCAACCCAAATATGATCCGGGTCGTTCACTCATCAAGTGAAATGAATCGTCCCTCTGTCGTAGATCGTGAAGCTTAGCCGCTCGATCGCACGATATAGGTGGGTAAATATCTTAGATCCCTCGTGTTTTTTTGTATTTACAATTGGTCCTGTAAATATTAAGTTTAGTTAAAAACTTGGATAAAAATTATAACGGACCCCCACACTTTATTGTATATCGCACATGGTTACATGTCAGTTCATCTCACAAGGTGGTCCACTTGAGGTTCACTCATCAAGTGAAATGAATCGTCCCTCTGTCGTAGATCGTGAAGCTTAGCCGCTCGATCGCACGATATAGGTGGGTAAATATCTTAGATCCCTCGTGTTTTTTTGTATTTACAATTGGTCCTGTAAATATTAAGTTTAGTTAAAAACTTGGATAAAAATTATAACGGACCCCCACACTTTATTGTATATCGCACATGGTTACATGTCAGTTCATCTCACAAGGTGGTCCACTTGAGATGGGTATTTTGTAGTTGTACCCTTGCAGCTTTGTTTATTTAGTTTTAGTATCTAAAGTTTGTAATGTAGTGTTAAACTTTTGGGTTCTTTGCATGGAAACCCGTGGATATTACTTTTTTGCAAATATACACCGACCATGCATTTATTTAGTTAGTTACATTTCTGTTCTTCCAAGAAAGCTCTTGTGTTTGTAAATGAGAGGAACAAGTGGAAGTAAATGTTTAATTCGTGCTTATTCTCGCCGTGATTTTTATTTAGTATTTTATTATGTTTAAATTATTAAAAAAACATTTAGGAGCAATTTATTCCATGTTTAATACTAAAAATACATTAAAAATATAAAAATCTTATCTAAAAGTTCTTAAAATATATAAATTTTATATATTACTATATTACGATATCATATAACTTCAGATCAAAAATCACAACAAAATATAAAAAAAATCTTAAAATTTAAAAAACCCTCCCAACCATGTAACTCTATACCAATGTGCAAAAATTATATTGAAAATTCCAAAAAATAATTTCTTTTGTATAATTTTATTTATAGCATATATGTATATTAAAAATAGTTTTGGGGCCTTTTGAAGTATTTAACTAATTTTAAAATCCAAAACAACCCAGCCTACTATTATATCCTCTGTTTTGAGATATTTAAATCAATTAAATTTCTAAAAAAATAGAAAACACAATAAGAAAATTGCAAAAAACAAAGAGAAAGTATAAAAAATGTAAAAAAAAATATTGTAATTTTGAGTTTATATAGTTATATTTGTAAATATAAAACCATATATAGATTATTTGTAATATATATATATATATAGGGAAAAGGGAGCCTCCTCTCAAGAGGAGGTAACTTCCCTCCTCCTTAGTGAAAGAGGAGGCAAATTTTTTATTTTTTTTTGAAAAATGTCACCGTAGATTTTCATAATTATATCCCTCTAATATGTCATTCAAATTTCGTCAGAAACAGAGACTCCTACGGCCTTCATCCGGAACATGTAAAATACAACAAATCTGTGACCGTTAAAAAATGACTGTCTGGATGGAGGCCGTAGGAGTCTCTGTTTCTGAAAATTTGAATGACATATTAGAGGGATATAATTATGAAAATCTACGATGACATTTTTCAAAAAAAATAAAAAATTTGCCTCCTCTTTCACTAAGGAGGAGGGAAGTTACCTCCTCTTGAGAGGAGGCTCCCTTTTCCCATATATATATACTTACATACTTATTAATAATGTTAAATATTTAAAAATACCTAAAATATTTTTAACCTCTAGATAAAAAAGGACTGTTATTTGTATTTTTTGAATTCTTATATATTTATTATATATATCATATATAGTACTTATAATATAAATATTATTATATATTTATTTATTTTCCTTAATCATAAAAAGAAATTGAAAATCATAAAATTATAATGAGAAGATATAATTTATAAATTATTAAAAAAATTAGAAAAATATTAAAACACGTAAGAAACTAATATAATTAAAAACCCACAAAAATAAAAAAGCAAAAAAGTACAAGAATAGCTGTTGTATTTTTAGACAGTAATTATACCTTGTTAACATATTTTTCTCTCAGTCATTTGACCCATGCACTTACTTCCTATACGCATTTATTTGCACAGTGATTGTTAGACTCGACTTGTCGGACACTGCAGGCCCTCCAAGAATGGATGTTAGACACCTCTCTACAGTCTCCAGCTATCAGGAGGAGGATCGTGGGGGATAAAAGGAAGGATGACACTCATTGTAACATTGATAAACTAAATGGATATCATGTAAAAGAAAATAATGGCATCTAGCTAGTTTTAACATATAAATGGATGGAAGTTAACCACGAGATTCATGGGGTAAGAATTACTAATTTTACGTGATTGGCGAGATAATAACGGTGCTTACAATGTCGAGAAGGTAGTTTACAGTGATTATAGGGTTCATGGAATAAATATTCATTGCATATTTTAGTGTTTTGATGGAGAGTTTGTTATAGAAAGGGTTTGTTATGATATGATTTTATCTGAGTTTTGAAACATGAATAAATGTTATGTATTTTGTAATTTTTAGATGACAAAATAATATACTGTAATATTTCTTAAAAAATGTAGAATAAATGATGAAATGCAGCTAATTACTCAAGAACGAAGCTCTATATTAATCTTTTAGTATGATGAATTGTGGATTCATCAATCCCCTACGCTTAAACCTTGCTCATCCCCGAGCAACTAAAATGAAATGCAAAAGTGAAATGATTTTGATTTCCATACCAAAGTCATTAACAAAAGGTGAAAATGGAGCTAGACCCGACCCTTTGAATTAATAGTGTGGCGGAACCTCTGTGAGATTAGGATTTTAAAATCAACAACTCTCAAGTTCTACATATCAATGTAACAGATTTGTCTCAGAAGTCATCTCAGATCAATCATTCTCACAAAGCATATCTCATGAACATTGAATAAGATACATGGAAGAGAAATATATGATTGAAATATGAAATGAAATAGAGTGGGAAATCCGGATGTCATAAAAAAGAGAGATCGATGGATGGGGATGGTAGACCATGTGGGATAGATAGCGGAAGGTTTAGGGGGAAACACATGACTTTTCCAGATATTACATGAGTTTGGATGGAAGTACTTTCACACAAACAAGCCCACTTATACAATATAAAGATAACCTTCTATCCAAACAACCCATGCATCTTTCCCTCTTTCAAAGCCATTTCTCATCAGGGACATGGGCATGGAAAAATGCCTGTAATGGACACAACTCTATAATAATTACCATAATAAACATGTTATGCAAATTGAGTGATGACATCACATCCCATTCAACAAAACATTTGTTGAATTGAAGTCCAATGATTGGTATTCGATAGTGGGTACAGGCAGATCAAATTTCCACAGATCCTCCAAATGCCATCTTCTACATGTACCTTTAGTCACAAAGAAGACCTCTCGTGGGATCATCCTTATACCAATATCATCATGTGGAGCCGGAGTTCCTTCTATCGGATTAAGTTGTTGCATTCTATCGTCTGCAAGTGATATAATCGTTAGATGTTGGATTCTCGTTACGAGGCTGTAGATGTCTTCTACACGAGTCCTCAAGTTTATCGAGAACATTATCGACCGATTTTTGACGAGTTCAGATGTTAAACTGAATTCCTCGTCCTAGATGTCGTAATCTCAAGTTTCAGACACATATCATCATTCGAAATGGATTCATCAATCAAAACTGCAATCGAAAGTGTCACCCCAAGTGTTTGCAATAACCAATGCTTCGTTTCAAGGGACATGGCCATTAGCTTGTCGAAGATAGAAATGGGGTGTCGTTGATCTGAGCTCGTGATACATCTAAGGAAGTTGGAAGTAGGTAGCTGGGACCTGAGATTTGGAGCATCATGACACATGTTAATCATATCCATATCGATTAACTGCCCAATGATATGGAGCATGGATGACTACATAAGGGAATTGAGAGTCTTTGTGCATCCACTGAATGACGACCATGTCAATATCAACCAAATTCCTGATGACATGGAGCATGAATGCTCACGTGAGGGAACGAAAAACTGTGTGCCGACTAGACGATGATGCTCGAGCCATGTTCGAGTGCAAGATGCATGAATCGAGGATGGATGTGAAATGATCACTGTGAGCTTCATTCACTATTAGATCTATATCATGCAAGTGACATATCTCTACAACCATTTTAAGGTTGTTGCATGTGGCATGATAGGTGGGTGAAGTTGACAACTTTGTACAAAAAATCCAGCATGTCACGGCTGTCCTCGTAGGATCCGATTACCCCGTAAATATGGATGAAAACGGATACGGATATATCTGAATATCTGATTACCGTATTCGAAAAATTATCGGATACGGTTATCGGATACGGATATCCATATCCGAATATTAATCGAGTACGGATCGGATATGGATATAGGTTGTAAAAATTTTCCGAATACGGATACGGATATGGCAATAGCTTGAATATCCGGATTCGGATCCGAATATCCAAATACAATATTTAATATTATTTTCTATATTAGTTAATATAATATAAGCTACAACCTTATGCTATTATATTCGTATTATACATTATATAATACAATATATTAACAATATCAATAAATTTCTATTTCTTTGGGTATGAGCGCTAACAAAATTTATGAAATCCTATCCCCTTTTTGCTTCCGGTTAAGAATACATGTCACGTCGACACTCCCTTTTGTCATGACGCAACTTATTTATATTTCATTGCTATTTTTAAAATCATTATGAACTTTGATAAAAAAAATCAATTCATATTTGTATGCGGTTTTTATTCAATCCGTGTTCGGATTTCGTGTTTATTGGATCCATATTGGGATTTCACTCTTTATTAGATCCGTATTCGGATCCGCTCTTTATTCGATTCATATTCGGATCCGCTCTTTATTCGATGCGTATTCGGATTCGATAAATATCCGATTCGGATTCGTATCCGTATTTTTACGGATATGGTTTCCATAATGCATATCCGAATCATATCCGTATTCGTATTCGTATTTGATATAGATGAAGCTAATATGGATATGGAAATAGGCATATCCGATCCGTATCCGATCCATTTTCATCCCTACCCGTAAACCAATTTCACTCACATATCATTCACGTTCCGAAATACACAATATAATAAAAGGCTGGAGAAAATAGAGTGAAATATTGGAATATTTTTTTTATTTCCATACATAACATATCCATCATTGCACTCCATTACAATCCAGTCCATGTCCACGAAAATATATTACATGTATTCCTAAAAAAATTGCCCATATATGTATGATATGTCTCGTGTCTTCAAAATAGTATGTAAAGAAAGGCAGTAAAAGCTACAACAAACTGTACCACAAAAAGAAAGATGTGTAGTTGTGCAAAAAAGTAACTCAAAGCCGATCACTGATGCGGCTTCTCCCGAGAACCTGCGGATTCACACATAGGCACGTTATGAGCAAAGTTACTCGATATGATATAAAAAATATGTAACAGACACATTATATTTAAAAATGTGCAAATGAAATAAATGTGTAAATTGTCCTCACAAAGAGATAATTTTTAACCATTATTATCTGATTTGGATCAATCAAGCTCCGTAGATAGTCATGGTCTTGATTCGAGTGAGACAACACGCTAGACTCTAAAACAAGAAGAAGCCATTGAGATTGGGGTGCCTTCGCAGGCACATGGTGGGGTATAATTCATAATAACTAAGTTCCAAACACGTCCACTCGGCTTCACTTATAAGATTGTAACTCCGATTCTCAAAGAAAATCCCAACCAGTGAACCATCGTATTTCGCATGAGTCCACCACCCACGTACAGGAGTTCACGTGTTGTAGGGCACGAGTATGGGCATAGATTACACGATCATTCAGACCTTAGTCCAGATCACCACGAATAAACCCAATTCTCCTTATGCACGGGATATTTATATTTCAATCCCAACTTCATTAGTCATATTTCTCTGACCCCCCCCCCCCCCCCCACCCCCACCCCGCGCCCCGCGCGCTCCCACTCAGAATACTAACCAATATAGCCCGCACTAGCCAGCACCTGAATGTTAACTCTAAGCGAACACACAAAACACTAGACCACCAAACCATGAGTAGTTTGTCTCACTTGAAGCACTGAGCTACAAGCACACAGAGTGTTGAGGCTAAACACCACGTGATGACTATTTCTTATGCCAAACAATATGTCATCCAACCATCGCAGTTACGTAGTATCGATTGGAATCACGACTTTCTAGGCTTTTACCCATGGTTCTAAGGGTGTATACCCCTCCCTTGTCGGCAACTATTCCATCAACCCTTTCATAGTGTGATGTCACCCATATGACAATGATCTCTATGTTAAAGTGATTCGACTATTGAAAAATGTCAAGATATGTAGAAATTATTCTTTTACATACATACATACATATATATATATACATATAACTCCACACATCACCATTTCGCTAGTGATGAACTCATGTTATCAGTTACAAGAATTTGAAGAAGCAAACTACGGTATCCTCAACATAGACTTCTTCATATCTATGTTGCATGCCTCATGTGAGTAATCAAGATAGTTTAGTTGGATACACATTTAGTATAGAAGTTGTTAAGAATCCACAAGGGCGGGTTAGGTAGCTTCTTTCCTGTCTCCAAAGTAGACCTGCTGCATATACTAACACCACATAGCATGTAGAATTTCACATATCGATTGTACGTGCATAATCATTCATCTACATGCAGAGCTGCCTTCAAGCCAACGAGGACTATCTTTCTCTTCCAGTTTCAACTGTCATGACATTTACAAAATCTATTTTGATAAAGTCTCTCTATCCAATAATAGTCTCATCCAGTTTCAGTTTCCCATCAATCTCTCTATAATAGTTTTTTTTTGAGGTTTTAATTTTCCCAAATTTAAGTTTTTAAAAAACAATAACAACCTTTTAGACACGATGTGGATTTTCCCTCCCCCATTTTTTTATAGTTGGTCATTAATGTTTCCACAAAGATCAACACACTCTGATCAAATGGAAAAATATAAAAATAATTGCAACATTCTTTTAAATCAGATGCTTCTAAAATCCATTGAATCCGATCTTGAAATCGAATTTAGTTCAACATGAGATGGATGTGATTTTAAGAACATGAAAGATTCTAATACCCTTAACAAAACATTCATGTTTCTTTTCTCTATAGTTTAAAACATCCATTGGCATTATACCTATAAAGTCCACATTTGAAGTTTGTTATGATTATCAACCTGGAATTTACCTCAAGGGTTGAAGATAGTGGCTCGGACCAAAATGCTAAGAGGGTATGTAATGAGTGGAGATTTAATACAAAGAGCACACATTACAGTTCCATCTGTTTTGAACTGAATGTAAATTTGGAGTAGACATTTCCATTCTGTATGTATAGAACTAAATATAATCTTAAGTGTCGTTCATCTAAGATTTTGTTAATCTATATTCTAGTTTCCCCAATTCAGCACTCGTATCCCAGATACTCCAATAAAATCACAATCGACTTTAGTACAACATGTATAAAAAAGAAGAAGTAATAATCTTATATGTAGGACTTAGACCGTGCAAATGTGCCCACGCATTCTCTCTCCCTCATTTGCATATGCATTGTCTCCTAACAAAACAAATATCGTATCCTACACCCACCAATGGATTCTAATTGGGAAGTAATTGATCTTTGTTTTGTCACGAAGACATAAGCATGATCACATATCTCACATTGATTCCAATCTAGCCACCCAAACATCTAAAAGATAAGATCAACGAACATAGATCATACCCATGCACGAAATATGCTTATAGACTTGATCTACTACTGCTATCATAATTGAGGTATATATAAAAGTTATATACACACAATGCAATGCCAATAACCATCTACTAACCACATTACAAATTTCCAAGGCTTTAAAGATGTTGAAGCTCGTAGTTTTAAATTTTATAGAAACCTGCAACAAGGGGAAGGAAATGCCGTACTCCGAAGATCTTGAGCACAATTTCTCCTCCCACGGAGAACGATGTACACAACATTCCGTTGATGATGAGACCCGCATATGATGGTTGCTTAGACATCCTCTACGAAATTGCAGTCTTGGATCGTCGATCTGGCGCGCCCCGATGAACTCAGATGAGGGAGAGGAAGGAGGAAGGCAGGTTGAAGGAGTTATGAATTTGGGGGAATTTTAGGGAAGAAGGGATTGATTTTATTGGGTTCAACCCGGATTCAGATCCGAATTTGGCATGGACGGATTTTCGCATTCTTGGAGTCGTTGAAAAGGTCTCAACGAGCTATATGCGATGGACTATTATCTTTTTTGTATACCGGATAAGAGAAGTTTTTGTAATTAAGTCTACATTCAATTACGAGGGGTTTACACATTTATCGATGATCCCACTTGTAGAAGGTAGAATACGGTTGAACTGTAATACCTGTTATATTAAGGGGTTGTTTTGAAATAATGAAATTATAAATTAAAAAAATCAAATAGAATTGAAGATGGGTTTATTTTATGAATAAAATAAAATTAACAAAACCACAACGATGAATTGAATTGACAATAATATATATATATATATAGGGTCATATGTGGTTGCCCCCTAGGGGCAGCCAACATGGCTGCCCCCGCCTTATTTGGGCAAATTTTTTTATTTTTTTTGAAAAATAACATCATGTACATTCATCCCTATATCCCTCCTATATACCATTCGAATTTCGTCAGAAACAGAGACTCCTACGGTCTCGATCCGGACAGTAATTTTTTAACGGTAACAGGATTTTTTTAAATCGATACCATCGAGATGGAAGCCGTAGGAGTCTCTGTTTCTGACGAAATTCGAATGGCATATAGGAGGGATATATGGGATGAATATACATGGTTTTATTTTTCAAAAAAATAAAAAAAAAATGCCGAAAAATGGGGTGGGGGCAGCCCCATTTTTTCCATATATATATATATATATGTATGTATATGTATATATATGGGTCATATGTGGCTGCCCCCGCCTTATTTGGGCAAATTATTTTATTTTTTTTTTGAAAAATAACACCATTTACATTCATCCCTATATCCCTCCTATATACCATTCGAATTTCGTCAGAAACAGAGACTCCTACGGCCTCCACCCGGACAGTAATTTTTTAACGGTAACAGAATTTTTTTAAATCGATACCATCGAGATGGAGGCCGTAGGAGTCTCTGTTTCTCACGAAATTTGAATGGCACGTAGGAGGGATATATGGATGAATATACATGGTTTTATTTTTCAAAACAAAATAAAAAAAATGCCAAAAAACGGGGCGGGTGGCTGCCCCCAGGGGGCAGCCCCATTTTTTCCTATATATATATATGTATGTAAATGTGTGTGTATATATATATATATATGAGGTTAATTGGGTTGCCCCCTTGGGGTAGCCAACATGGCTGCCCCCGCGCCATTTACAGCGTTTTTTTATTTTTTTCAAAAAATATCACCATGTATATTCATCCCTATATCCCTCCTATATGCCATTCGAATTTCGTCAGAAACAGAGACTCCTTCGGCCTCCATCTAGATGGCCATTTTTTAACGGTAACAGGATTTTTTAAATCGACACCATCTCGATGGAGGCCGTAGGAGTCTCTGTTTCTGACGAAATTCGAATGGTATATAGGAGGGATATCGGGATGAATATACATGGTTTTATTTTTCAAAAAAAAACATGTCGAAATAGGGGCGGGGCAGCCATGTTGGCTGCCCCCAGGGGCAGCCCCATTAAATCTTATATATATATATATATATATATATATATATATATATAGGAGAAACTTCAAATGAGACGGGGTCTCATAGAGATTATAGTGAGCCACAATTTACAGCCGTTTGATTTGAATTGATGGTCATGATTAAATCCGGTTTTCCAATAGAAAACCACCATCAAAACCGCCCTCCCTCCTCTTTTTATGGAAAATCTTAACATATATTAACTACGATTCCGACTATTATGTTCGATTTGGAAATGCCACAACCGTCTCTCATTTTTTTGGCGGAAATGCAAGAGCAGAATGAGAGCTCCCTTTACGGAAGTAATTTATTACTTTCCATGTTTTTATCATTATCATAATAAGTCGTCGATACATTATCTTAATTAGTTAATCAATGCTTTCTATATTAAGATGGATTTGAAATTTATATATGTAAAGTCGGAACATGTAATAAGAATTGTATTTTACAATGCAAGAAATTTTTGTAATATAATATAAGGTATTTCAAAATATCGTCATACATTTGTAAAATTCAAACAACTTTATTAAAAAAATAATCAATTTGTTAAAGTGTTATTCAAACAACTTTAAATTTAGTTGCTTCATTTCAAAAAAGTATCGTAAAATATCAATTTGTTAAAGTGTTATTCAAATAACAATCTCTAAAATATCAATTAGTTATCCCTATTTTGTAGATACGCCCTTTTCCCTCACTGACGCCTTTTTAAAATTCAAAATGTTAACAAAAGTTTGTAATTATAATGGTTTTATTTCAAAAAAAGCTCATACAATAGCAACTTGTTAAAGTATTATTCAATAAACTACATCAAAAAAGTAATATTTTTGAACTATTTTGAAAGTTGTTATATACATTAGCAGTCCTGGCGTCTATTATTAAGAAAGTAGTTTTGCCTAATTTGTACTTCCGTCTTTTTCTCTACTGTCCCATTAAAATCGCACGTTTGTTTTCTCTATATATAGAAATGTTATTTCGTCAAAACCATTTCATATAACGATAGTGGTATTGATCCGGACCTTCCGATCTTAATCCAACCGTAGTTATTGATGGCTCTCTATAATCACTATGAGACCCCACCTCATTTGAAGGGGTCCCTATATATATATATATATATATATATATATATATATATAGGGAATGGGGAGCTTGCACCATGGTGTAAACAAGCTACATGCACCAGAATCCTCAACCATTGGATCAAAATCCATCCAAAGGTTGTGATTGCTCCTCTTTCTCCGTGGAAAGAACCCATTCCCAACGCAAAAGCTGCACGAGCCCTTCAACAGTGCCCTTTCCCCTCCCAACTTCTGCCAGTGCCGTCCCTCCATCCCATCTCCCATCTCCTTCTCACCCGGTCCCTTCCCCCTCTCGCCGACTGTCGGGCTGGAGCAACCACACGCGCTCCTCCCCGCTCTCCAACGCCCATCGCCGGGAAAGAATCCGTCGAGACCCACCATCTCTCACCGCCAGTAACTTCTTGCGAGGAGTCCACTACGCCCATCACCCTCTTGTAGGCGATAACCTCCTACGAGGAGTTTACAGCACACCATCCCCTCACGACCATCCCTCCCCGCTCCTCTACTTAACAGGTAAGCCGTAAGCCCCATTGTTAATAGTCTCTAGTTTATGCAGAGAATGGGTTTTGTGAATATTAATAGCACATTCTTTGAGCAGTTAACATCATTAGCTTTAATTCTGGAAGAGGAGAGTCGAGCGGACAAGGAGATCGTGTTGTAGGAAGAAAGAGGAACGTTGTGGCCATAATCCTCTTTGGAGTTGGTGTTGCCATAGTAACTGCATCGGTTCTTTCATTGTTTTCTTATGTGGTATGTTTTGCAGATAATAGTATCGGGAAGGAAACATCAACTGTCCACGAAGAACATTATGTTGTTTCTATTCGAGATGGCAGGTGGCCCTAGTAGATTTGCATTCAACAGCCCCTCATCCGCAGTCGATATGTTTAGTAATGAGAAGAGGCTCGAGGCTGAGGTATTTAGTTGAAGGGATTCATGAGAGATCTAAACTGTGACAGTTGCCATCAAGAGGATGCTAGAAACTCATTACAAAGAGGCACCTCCTCGCCCTCCCACATGTTGATCTCTACCACCGTAGAGATGATTCTCTTTTGATCTATTTGTACATTTTTTGGAATCTTGTTCTCTTGGGAGAATATTAAAAATATACATTGATGCTAGTGGTGTGCAGACTGATTCGTTGCATGATTGCTTGTTAAACAAAAACAACCATTGATGCTATTTGGAACTAATGTTCTGTTTGAAAAAAATAATCTTACATATGTAACTCACAGATGCTTGATACTTTTACTTCCTGGAAAGTGGCCCATATGTAAGATTTCTATATCGATGGTGAATTTATCACTACCGGAGATTGGGTATGAGTTTTTGAAGAGCATGCAAGAAATGTTGGTGTGTGATATCTCATGCATCTGTAATTTGAATGCTTTCTCATTTAATTTTTTGAAGTAGAATCTACTTCGAAACTTTGGAATCTTAATTTACATTAATAAGTTGCAAGCTTGTGGCATGCTGAGGGGTGATATGGTGTTTCTACATCAATAAGTTGAGATGTATTCGCACATCTCCATTTTTGCTTGATTTTAAATGCTTCCCTTTGTAATTATACCAAGATGACCATTTTGACAAAGTAATCTTGGACCGATGATCAACTGAATAACCCTCAATATGTCCAGAGATAGTCAAGCCTCCCATGTTCAACGGTTATTAACTAAGATGATGCAGTACTTAGAACGAGCATGAGTATTGTTGTGGCAACTTCTAGCCAGGGCTACTTTGACCACTTTTGCATCATCAACCTCTTCTGAAATTGGCATCTGTAACTTTTATGTGGTAAAGATATTCTTCATTATCTTTGGACTTCTCGTTACCCCACAGTAGCATAATCTTGATCTGACCATTGCACATTACAAAAAAATATCTAACAATAGCTCATTACAAAAAAGATCAAACAATAGCACATTACACAATATGAAAAATTGTCAACAACTTCTCAATCTAATAATATCACATTACATTGAAACTAACAGTAGCACATTCTACAAAAAAACTAACAGTAGCACATTGCAACCATTCTGTAATTACACATTACAAAAAACTTAACTTCTCGATCACTTAACTCCTGATCTAACATTAGCACATTACAAAAAAATCTAGCACATTACAATGACTCTGGAATTACACATTTAAAAATAGTTAACAACTTCCTGATCTAACAGTACCACAATCCCCTGCTTTGGCATGAAAGTTCTCTAAGTATGAGCTTTTATATGTTGTAGCCATTGCTGCCACTTCTTGAAGTAAACATTGAGACCACTTTACTCCTGCTTGAAAAGAAGAAATTTTAGTTAGCATCTCGACACATCAAAAGTAGCTATTTCAAGAATCAAATAATAACATGTCATTTGGTTTGGTGATGTTCTTTCTTTTCCACAAGCACTTTATTTTCTTAATCTTATCTTGCGATGAAAACATTTTTATGTTAGATTTAAATCTCTCGCATTTTCTTGGACATCCCTTAGCTTTTACAAAGAGATTTTTTCTTTCTATGTTTTTCCTTTGATCTTCTCCATACCCTAATAATTTCAGGTAATATAAGTTCTAATAGCAATGCCACTTATATAAATCATCATAATTCTATGAAATCATCATGAATTTTTCCCCTCCTAGTAAACCCTGCATAAATTATTGAATGCAGATAAATTCAAATCAAGGAAACAGAAAGACAAAACTTTGAATCTTTAGGATGTGTTTACTTAGTCAGATTTTATTATTGGTTTATATATCCATCCGTTATAATAGGTTTTGTTTCATGAAAAGTCACGATACTTTTTTCTTTTCTTTTAAATGATTCTTTTCAGACCTAACTGCATTTCTTGTACTTGATAGGCATCACCTTTTCAACTAGAGAATATTGATTGTATCATATATTGATTTTTATTACCGTGGAGTACTTTCAATTTTATAATAACATTTTTTATTACTTTAGACATATTTTTCATTTTTCATGACAATTTTTTAATGTTAATATTGAAAGAAAAATCATGCAAAGGTAGTTCAATTTAGTTCTTTACTTGCAGGATTGGTCCGGCAATCTTTTTCCGCACAGGAGTTCTTAATTGACGATATTTTTCCCTTGATATGAATACCTATCTATCCATATTAGAAAGTACATCAAGTTACAAGATGTGAAGATCTGAATCAGGGAATGGTTTGCTCAGCTTTGCAGCAAGATGTGAAAACTCCGAAAATATGTAACGGAACACCACTAAGATTCTCAAATCCAAACATTAAAGCTAATGAGGTTAAATGTTCAACGAGTATGCTATTAAGATTCACAAAATCCATTCTCTGCGTAAACCAGATACTACTAACAATGGGGCTTACATGTTAAGTAGAGGAGCGGGGAGGGATGATCGTGAGGGGATGGCGTGCTGTAGACTCCTCACATGAGGTTATCCCGACAAGAGGGCGAGGGGCATAGTGGACTCCTCGCAAGAAGTTTCTGCCGGCGAGAGATGGTGGGCCTCGACGGACTCTTTGCCGGCGATGGGCGTTGGAGAGCGGGGAGGAGCACCTGTCGTTGCTCCAGCCCGACAATCGACGAGAGGGGGAAGGGATCGGGTGAGAAGGAGATGGGATATGGGATGGAGGGACGACACTTGCAGAAGATGGGACGGGAAAGGGCACTGTTGAAGGGCTCGGGCAGCTTTTGCGTTGGGAATGGGTTCTTTCCTCGGGGAAAGAGGAGCGATCACAACCTTTGGATGGATTTTGATCCAATGATTGAGGATTCTGGTGCATGTAGCTTGTTTACACCATGGTGCAAGCTCCCTATTCCCATATATATATATATATATATATATATATATATATATATATATATATATATATATATATATATGGGTAAAATGGGGTTGCCCCCAGGGGGTAGCTAACTTAGCTACCCCCGCCCCATTTTCTCCATATTTTTTATTTTTTTTTGAAAATTTCTTCCATGAATATTCATCACTATATCCCTATATTGTGTCATTAAAATTTCGTGTGAAACAGAGACTCCTACGGCCTCCATCCAGACAGTCAATTTTTTAACGGTAACAGGATTTTTTAAATCGACCCCGTTTGGATGGAGGTCGTAGGAGTCTCTGTTTCGCATGAAATTTGAATGACATAATATAGGGATTTAATAATGAATTTACACGGTTTAGATTTTCAAAAAAAATAAAAAAAATTGTGAAAAAAGGGCGGGGGGAGCTAAGTTAGCTCCCCCTAGGGGGCATACACATTTTACCCTATATATATAGGGTCATATGTGGCTGCCCCCGCCTTATTTGGGCAAATTTTTTTATTTTTTTTAAATAACACCATTTACATTCATCCCTATATCCCTCCTATATACCATTCGAATTTCGTCAGAAACAGAGACTCCTACGGCCTCCATTAGGACAGTAATTTTTTAACGATAACAGGATTTTTTTAAATCGATACCATCGAGATGGAGGCGTAGGAGTCTCTGTTTCTGACGAAATTCGAATGGCATGTAGGAGGGATATATGGATGAATATACATGGTTTTATTTTTCAAAAAAAATAAAAAAACGCCGAAAAACGGGGCGGGGGCAGCCATGTTGGCTGCCCCCAGGGAGCAGCCCCATTTTTTCCATATATATATATATATATATATATATATATAGGGAAAACTTGAATTGAGGTGGCACCTTTCTACAAAGATGGTGCGACACCTCTGTTTAGCCGTCCGATAATGATCAACGTCTCTCATCAAAACCACTAATTCTCTCCCAAAACCACTTATCTAATCGGAGTCTATATGCTAAATTTAGTAACATGTCTCTCTCTTTCAATTTGAATCCCGGATTTCATGCTATATAATAGCGTATTCAATTAATTACTAAAACGACCATACTAAAAATAGTGGCGCTCACGATCGAGAGCCCCACGCGCAGGCTATGGTGCAGCCGAAGGAGACGAGGTGGAGGTCGGTGCGGCCAAGCTGCTGGTGGCTGCGACTTGGTGGTGCGCGACTGAAGGCAAGGAGGTGGCGTGGCGACGGCGAGAGGTAGGCCGAAAAACGACCAAGTCGTCGAGGCAGAGGAGGCGGCGCGGCTACGGCGAGAGGTGGTCGGGTGCTAAGGTGGAGAAAGAAGAAGAGAGAGGGAGAGAGAGACGTGGGGGAGGGCAGAACAGGGGATTTCACAAAATCCCCTGTTTTGCATGCATTTGTTTAGGGTGCGCGAATAAGTGATTAATCGGTTGATGAAAGTTCGCCAAAAAATTCAAGAAAAATCACCGTTGCGTTCGCAACGTGTGATTTATCCGTGAAAGTGTGATTTGTTTGGTGATTCTGTGATCGGAAGAAGATGAATCGAGGAGAGAGAGAGTGGGTGTAGAAGAGGAAAAAGAAGAGAGGAAGAATCGTCTCGCTACTGGAAATCTTTATTTTTTTCATTACAATCTTTATATATTTTGATACTTTTTAATGTCAAGTTTTAAATGATGAGGTCGGTGCGGCCAAGCTGCTGGTGGCTGCGACTTGGTGGTGCGCGACTGAAGGCAAGGAGGTGGCGTGGCGACGGCGAGAGGTAGGCCGACACACGACCAAGTCGTCGAGGCAGAGGAGGCGGCGCGGCTACGACGAGAGGTGGTCGGGTGCTAAGGTGGAGAAAGAAGAAGAGAGAGGGAGAGAGAGATGTGGGGGAGGGCAGAACAGGGGATTTCACAAAATCCCCTGTTTTGCATGCATTTGTTTAGGGTGCGCGAATAAGTGATTAATCGGTTGATGAAAGTTCGCCAAAAAATTCAAGAAAAATCGCCGTTGCGTTCGCAATGTGTGATTTATCCGTGAAAGTGTGATTTGTTTGGTGATTCTGTGATCGGAAGAAGATGAATCGAGGAGAGAGAGAGTGGGTGTAGAAGAGGAAAAAGAAGAGAGGAAGAATCGTCTCGCTACTGGAAATCTTTATTTTTTCCATTACAATCTTTATATATTTTGCAGATCAACATAAAAATTTTACAATGTGAGTGTGGATTTTACAAAATATGCACAAAGTTTACAATGGCTGACGAATTTTGATGGACCCACGACGTTGGGAAACATATTGGATGGACATATAAAATAATTTATACATTAATAATAAGCAATCTATTTTACGAACATCACATGAATTTTACAAAACAGAAACAGATTTTACAAAAAAAGTATCACAGTTTACAAACATTGCTCTAACAGAATGTTCTCAAATAAGACTACAAAAAGTTTCAAAATAAATAATGCGGTTTAGAAAAAAGATTACGAAATTTAAAAAAAATATAATTACAAAAGCACATAATAAAAGCACCTTATATTTTAGGAAACACATCTACACAAAAAATACAAATCTTCGTCTGATTTGGACATTTTTGCGAATATTAGTGGTTACGCGTTTGTAATTTATAACACAGAATTGTAAAATATCTTAAGCATTTGTAAATTGTTAACGGTTATTTCAAAATATGAACATTTATTTCATCCGATATTTCTGTAAAATTCTGTACGTCACTCGATATATACTTAAATATAGAATGATCAATGACGTGTAATTTACCAAATTAGCAATAATATAATCCAGCACCATAATAGGAATGTTAGTTGGCACGAAAACCACCTAGTGGTTTCAATCTCATTCGCACACGCATCATCCGACGGCTTAAGATGGCACCTTTCCATAGTCAAGGAAAGGTGCCACCTCAATTCAAGTGCACCCTATATATATATATATATATATATATATATATATGGGAAAATTTCAGATGAGGTGCACCTTTCCTTGCTATAAGGAAAGCCAGTCATCTCATTCGTCTATTCTCCATCAACGGTTCCGGTTAAAACATCCTATGCAATTGGAAAACCACCGGTGGTTTTTCTATATTTAGTATGACTGCATTTAATCGTGTTGTAACGCAATAATCGTGCAATCTCCGTACGTTCACCCTAGAGGCGTTCACGAACTCGCTACTCTTCTTTGAGGCAGAGAGGTCCGTTTCTTCCTCATGACCTTCACCATCGTCGCTCTCTCCTGGGGGCTGGTGGGTTCGCATTCACGAAACAGGACAAGGGCGAGCTCTCCAAAACACTTGTACGGTCTGTCACTACCGGAGGGGGTAACGGCGGATAATGGTTGGAGGTCGCGGCGATGTTTCTTTTATAGGGTCAAGAACGGGCGATGGAATCAAATCGCGGAGGATCTGGAGATCGCTGGTGGCCGGGATTGGATTGGGGATTGAGGGAAGAGATCGGCGAGGGGCGAGATACGCGCGGTGAGATACGGGAGAAGGGCGGCGCGACGAAAATTGGGGCGACGACGCCGGAAATCATGGGGGTTTCATTTTGGGAAAGGGGGCTGCTGGGGAAGACAATCTGTGGACCTCCCGATTGGCCGAGACGTTGAAGTCTCGTACCCCTTCGGCCTCGACTCTGATGATCCTGTATGGCTATGCCTATGTCATCTCCGAGATGGCATAGCCAGAAGATTTACCCTCATCTGCAATCGTGACCACGTCCCCCTAAGCTCTTCACCCGCAACATCGAGTTCAATGACTTCTACTAACGTGCGGGCACTGGCTTCCGTGTGTTGCCACTGCTTGGGAAACATCGAGGTCGTTGGCATCAACATCACCTCCAGACACCACCGGGTCCTCCTCCACTTGGATTACGATTGCTACGACAGTTCCGATCACTTGTTATGTCCATAGTCAACGTAACCCTCGTGGATCCGCTCGTGTTCTTGCACATTAAGACCGTGTTCGCAATCGTTGGATGCGAGGGAGTCGTCGTATTCACCATCGAAGTCTGCAGCTTCGGCATCTACGTGTCTAGATGCAATAGTTGATTCTGAAGGTAATTATTCAACATGGTTTATATCATTTAGGTTTTTTCTTACATTCGATATTTTATCCCTTATTTTAATTATTAACATCAATGAAAATTTTAAATGAGATTTCATACTCATAAAGACTAAACAACCTCAATGCACGAATAAAAGATAATACCTATTAACCATTTTAGTAATTATAGTCAAGAATTTATATTTTATGTACGGATCTACCCATTATTTTTACTTGATCCTGGAATTTTGCATTTCATTATCACAAATTTGTGAAACATGGATTAGTATTGTAATATATGTATTTAAATTCCACAGGTTCATTATTGAATATTCCATTTTTAAGTATCAAGTATTTAATTCACAAACACTTATTTAAAAAAAATATTTTGTAACATACTCGTTTAAATTTCATAGCTTGTTTATTAAATATATTATTTTTAAGCAACTAGTATGTTATTTACAAATATTTTTTGTAAATAAATAGTTTAGTTTTGTAAATTACATACAACTTTTCATAGGTTGTGTATTTCCAAATACAAAAACAAGTGTTTCAATAGGTGTTTACATATCTCAATAATTTTTTCCGTTTGGAATAACTCAAATATTTGTAACTTTGCTTCAGTAAATTCACGTCAAACACCATTTTTTGTAAAATACTCCCAATAAGTTTCGGCTAGCAAATACATATTTTATCAATTTAAAGTCAAGATATGTAATTCCAAGTCAAGTATTTGTAAAAAAATGTGCCACTTTTGTATTTTTCTCATCAATATATCATTTCTTTATCATTGAATAGACCCAAAAATATTATAAAGAGCAATATAATTTGTAAGAAGTCCATGATCTTTTAATTTTCCAATCCATCATTTACATTTTTGAAAGGTGTTATTTTGTATTATTTTACCAATGTTTTGTATTTTAAGGTTTTATTTTGTAAATCTTAGTAAACTAAAGCAAACATAACGTCCCTACCAGTTGCGAATTCATAAGTTATCCTCAAGTTTGATTTATAATGTAAACTTTTGTTTTATTAATATTGTGTTATGTTCATTCATATAGTAATATTGAGACATATATTTCATATAACTGATTAAAATTGCAATATAGCTGAAAACAAATACCTAGAGGAATTGATTTATTTTGTAATGTTTTGCAGTGTTTTGTATTGTGCCTCTTTATTTTGTAAATCTGAGTAGTTTAAAGTAAATACTCGGACACTCTCAGTTTCAAATTCATATGCTCTTTTCGAGTTTGAGTTATTTTTGTAACCTTTACTTCGGATATTGAAATTTCTGAATATTGTGTTGTTATACATACATATTGTAAAATGGGAAGTTAGTTCGCAAGTTACTGATAGAAATTGTAAAATAAATCATACTATTTGCCAGTACAAAAGAATTTATATTGTATTCTTTTGCATTATTTTGTATTGTATTCCTTTTTTTTGTAAATCACAGTAACTTTAAGTGACCCAACGACATTCTCAGTTTCAAATACGAAGGTATACGGTAAGTATAATCTATTTTAGGAATTTTTTCAGTAGTTAGTCGAATTAATTTTATAACTTTTTGAATTTTTAAAAATCGTAAAATACATGTTTTCAAATTTCACACGCGCAATCACCTAACCTTTACTTCGGATATTGAAATTTCTGAATATTGTGTTCTTATACATACATATTGTAAAATAGGAAGTTAGTTCGCAAGTTACTGGTAGAAATTGTAAAATAAATCACACTATTTGTCAGTACAAAAGAATTTATATTGTATTCTTTTGCATTATTTTGTATTGTATTCCTTTTTTTTGTAAATCACAGTAACTTTAAGTGACCAAACGACATTCTCAGTTTCAAATACGAAGGTATACGGTAAGTATAATCTATTTTAGGAATTTTTTCAGTAGTTAGTCGAATTAATTTTATAACTTTTTGAATTTTTAAAAATCGTAAAATATATGTTTTCAAATTTCACACGCTCAATCACCTCCTTAATTTTAGGTAAGTAGTTAATTCTAATACCACTCTTAGCTTTTCTTTGGTGGTTTTAATCTCATCCATTAGATCCACATCATACGGTCTTTATGAGTGGCTTTCCATGATGCATAGAAAGGTGCACCTCATTGGAAGGGCCCTCATATATATATATATATATATATATATATATATATATATATATATATATATATATATATATCTTGAAACAGTTGAAACGGCATGGCCGTTAAAAGGGTAACGAATGAAGGATTTTTTTTTAAAATACCAAACAACAAGTGTATGAATCGGTAAAATATAGTATATAATATTCACCTGTTTCTTACGAGATATCTATTGTCCTCCTACTCCCATTGCATCCTAAAGAGATCATACGATAAAAGTCCAACCTTAAGATTTACTTTCACCGTTTTTTCATACCACCCCATACAGGGGCGGAGCCAGAAACATTTTAGAGGTGGGGCCGATATTTAATCAAGTATACAAATAAATGAAAATGCTACTATTAAGGTACACACTTTTAAAGGTGATGGATAAACTTATATACTTTTATCAAAGTTGTGTTCGACGATTTTTCATCACATAGGAATCATCAATGATGTCTTCAACAATGACTTTTCTTGATATCTCCTTTTCAAGGATAATATAGGTGATGTATGGTCAATGTATCTTAATAAGAAATAACAAGTTGCACATTAACGCATTATTATCATGGATAATATATGGAAATGTTTTAATTATAAAAGCATACAATTGTACACTAAGTAAAAAAACGATTAACTAATACCTCGCAATAGACAAGTCCTCTTCAGAAATCTAGATATTGAATGCTAATTATGTTAATACAAATTTTGACTTAATCCAATAAAGGTCAATATGAATTTCTTACGTAATTAACTAAATCCCCCAGAGATCACCCAAAAAATAACTATATATGTACTACAGATTAGTGATCTGGGATCAGGTATGCATTGCATATTAGGAGTTTATTAATTAACATTTTTAACGAAGTAAATTGAATCCATAAAAATACTATTTTACCATACGATCTTCGCTTGCATATGTAGTCTACAACTAGTCCTTTCGTGCCCTCGCTCGTGATTTTGCGAACCCCAATCCTGATATAAACTCTTGCTTGTTGATGTCAAGAAACGTTCAAAGTAATTCATAATTCAACCCATAATAAGAACAAATAAACATAATAAAGTAACAAATGTGGGATGGGCGTTGAACTTTGGAGATTCATGATAATAAGAACTTCTCGGATCAGAGAATTTTCCTCGTTGGTCTCCCTCATCGTGCTTATCATTTTTTAACGGTAATCTATTTGTTAAAAGGTTTAATGAGGCTGCTTCCACCTCATTTTCGGTATTTTTTATATTTTTCAGAAATAGCACCATGTATATTCATCTATATATCTCTCATATATGTCATTCGAATTTCGTCAAAAACAGAGACTCATATACCCTTCATATAGAACATGCCGATTACAACAATCTTTAGATCGTTAAAATTACTCGTTCTAGATGGAAGGTATATGAGTCTTTATCTCTGACGAAATTCGAATGGCATATTGGAGGGATATATAGATGAATATATATTGTTATATTTTTCAAAAAAAAATTACGGAAAAATGAGGCGGAGGTCGCCCCATTTTTTCCTATTTTTAAAACCTAATCTTTTTGTTTGATTATAGTACCATCCGAAACAAACAAACAAAAAGTAAAATAAATTTGCATTCTTATAAGATCCGAAGGCTCCTCAATCCCCACGAAAGACGATATCTCTCCACCGATATTCAAATTTGACAAGTATATGCAAGTATCAAGTAAGAACCCATCAATAGTTAGGACTCATCTCATCAGAAAAAGATGAGAAGGAAACATAAACACGAGGCCTCCCAATCCTTGTAGGAATGAGACCGGGAAGACATGACACCCTTCCAAAGAGACACGGAGGTAGGGGATGTGCTGAAAAATGCCAAATTGAAGAATTGAGACCTTGCTAATTTGAGATGACAGGTTGGTTCCAATCAGGAATTAAGAGGGAAGTTCGAAATGCTTATGTTAAAATTTGTAGAAAGAGAGTTAAGAAATTTGCAAATTACAACCTCAATACTTGAGTCTGGAAAGGGAATATATGATCTTGGGGGGGGGGGGGGGGTTTACTAATTTCCAATTGGGAGGGGGGGCCATGGCCCCCACCCGCCCCCACGTAGCTCCGCCCCTGACCCCATACTACATTAATCACTTTTCGTCTGGATCATAGCTACTACGAAATCAATAGTTGAGCCATCTGAAACTAGGGTACATTCATTGCTCTTTTCTTTCCTTGCTCAAGATTTGTACGAAGAGAAATATCAATCATTGGGGTTGTGAAGACTTTCCTTTCGTCTTTTCTTGAGAGTGTGGTGTTGGGTCTTTACTTTTCCCTACAAACCTAGACATAAGGTTAGAAGTCTTGTACCAATCCCTCTAGGCACTTGCACTAGAGCATAAAGTATGGGTTGTGTTGGGGTATGAGTTGTCATGTCAAGATATTGATTTTGTGGTCTTTTGGATCTCAACTTTGAGCATGGGTCGTATGGTCACACCCTCTCCTTCTCCCTTGCGCCTTCAAAGAGCTTGTCCTTTGTGTGGTTCATATAGGCTTTTCAATGGGGGCATAGCCATAGGTTGACTTGGATTTAACTAAAACAATAATATCATAGTAAAATATAAAGATTCTCAGGATGTTTGTGAATTCTCAAACAAAAATTATCCAGGACTTTGATTCCTCCATATTATGAGTTACATATTTATGGTAGCTAACATTTTCTTTAACAAGGTCCATGGAACTAAAATAAATCATAAAATCTCCTATATGGGTGGTTGGGTTAGGAATAGTTTTAGATCATAATTGTTTTGATTAAATGTATTTCTTGTAATAGGGTCTGATGTGCCAACGTGATTGGATTGGTTGTTTTTGACATTAGTTTCGGTGATCAAGCTCAAGGTATGTACATTAATTTATGTTACATACCGTTGTTAAGTACACTTTCTATTTTATTAGTTGTTGCAATGGTGTTTCTTTTATAATGTCTCGTTAAACTGCTTTGATTATATGTCTTTGTTACAACTCTAAGTAATTAGGTGCTTAGTTAATATTTAGACATAATGCCTATTTGTGGGTTAGTTGTTAAATATTATAGAGATAGATACAATATTTTTTTATATATATAGGCTAATTTGCATTTTTTTGTCTAAATATTTTATTGAAAATTAATTATTATTTTTGACACCATCATTGTGAGGGAGTAGACATTGTTCTTTGTTGGCCCATTAGAGGCTTTGACATAGCCGGGTGCTGCGTAGACGGTTAATTCCGCCAATTGACCGTTATAGACAGGTAATTCTACACTACTCTCAAACAATTTCCGCTACGACGGTTGACTTCGGTACTGATATCCATTGTATTGGGGTTTGGATAGGAGACCTCGTATTAGAATTTTTTTATGATTTAAATTTCTGATTATGGGAACAAGGCGGCTTTTATCCAAGCTCGGGATGTCCGATGCCGGCAGATGGTATTATTTTTTCATTGATATTGAAATTGACACTAATGGTCAAAAAATATGTGACCAATAAAGAAAAGTCTATTGTATTGTTATTTCTTAGCTATGCATAATTGAATATCTTTGATATAGTTCATTGTTTTTCCTTGACATACATTCTTTATTGCATTGTCAAGGTGCTAATATTTTTATATTCAAGGTATACAGATAATTATGGCATGTTGCATATTTTAATGATGCATACTTAGTCAAATTCATTTGACTAATATTGAATTTCACCCTTACAGCGTAGCGGAAAGTAAGGTGTTGGGCCATCGGCTGGATTGAGGAGTCATTGCTTTATTTTAGTTCTTTACGTTAATGCACGATGTTATCGATAGACTTATTTAATTGTATCATGTAGTTCAGACTTGGTGAGTCCTTTTTATTGGTTATTTTCCTTTATTCTTCCATTATGTATGGTACTCTTAAAGTTATTTATAGATTATTGAGTTTTTGTCTCGCTCCTGGACTCGAAGAAATAAATTCATTGTTTTGGAATGTTTCCGCAATTTTTCCCATATTTCGAGGTCCGAGTCGTGACATGAACAATCCAAGGAAGTGAGATTCGGCTCCACGTAATGATATCAGAATAAAGAGCAGATCGCGAGAAGCCTTCACGAAGAAGGTGAATATGTATATCGAAGATGGCATTGGGAAAACCTGTGGGGGAATTGATTTACCCTTACGAATTGCTTAATAATCAATAATCACTAGTGTGTAACCCGTGCTTTGCACGGGTAAACACACAATTTTATTTCTCCTAATAATCTTCCAAAGCATCTCAACTTTCTCAACTATGTTAGATAGTCGATAGTTATCGTGAAAAACAGTCAAATATTTCAACATCGATTTCAACCGGTCCTTCTTGTAGTGGAAGAAGGTTTTGGCTTTTTTTACATATATATGAAATTAAGATTTTTATATTTAAAAAGTAAGATGGTCAGGATCTTTAATATATACAAAATTTCTCCCATAAATCTTAAGCATTAGATTCATGGAAAAGATTGTTTTAAGAACAAAATTGTTCATATCCTTGTTATCTGCAAATTATGATAAGTAAACTTGTACTTTTTCGTTATAATACAATCAGGAAAGGGTTTAAGGAGGCTTACAAAAACACCAGTATGGATTCCCAAGAATCAAGAACCTCCGAGAAAGAGAGGATCCTCTGTTGTGGTGTTATGCCTGCTGCAGTCGCGGGAGCAACTTGATCGTGATCGAGTGGTTCGCACGATTTTGCACGGTAGGGGCCCACAAAAAGTGTAAAACATGTGATTCGCTCAATCAAGATCAAGCGGTGCACACGCCTACAACAGACTCTGTTGCCCTCCTGCATGCAGCAGACGATCCATCCCCCCTCCGAGAATGATGAGTTGTCGTTTACCCTCTCCATAGCAACTTCATCTAAGTTCAAAAATCGCAATAACATGGGCTTCAAGCAAGCGGAAAAGGATTTGACAACATCATGGATCGCAACAATCAGGGGAAACATGGTCATCTTCCTTGCCTTTAGAAACAAAGTTGGTTACTTCTCGACTTCTATATTTTTTTTCTTTCTAGGCATCCGTGTCTTCTACATGTACAAAATGTTTTGTATCTTGACTATTAGAGAGCATCACCCATATCCAATCCTCACATACCCTTGTTAGAATAATTTTAACAATGAATAATTGATCAAGAGAGGTTTTCTAGATGAATAGTATAAGCGTGATTTATTTAAGATCACAATTTGTTTAGCTATTTATGTCCAAGAATCAAAAAACCTGCATGTATTGAGAAAATATTCTAAAAATTGTCGTCTTCTCAACTCGATATTAATGTGGCCTACTTTATCAAGGCAATGGCCATGTCAATGGAAACTCCACTTATAAATATAACAAAAGGTGATGATGAAATCCATATAGATACAATCTAGATAACAACTAAAACTAAAATTGTTATATTTACTATTAACAAGTTCAAGTTTACAGTATCCGCCCTTTTCCTAGGTTACCAACATTCAAGGTAATAGCTCGTCGATTTTAAAAGGAAAACAACATCTTCCATCAGGGACGAAGCCAGGATTTTTGGTATGGGGGGGCTAAATAAACTTAAAAGAATTTTTATCGACAAAATTTTTTACTTGAAATTATGATCAGAATTTTTTTAACTAAAAATCATGTCATTTTGAGAAGAGGTACAAATTTTTTTGAACAAATCGCATCATTTAAAAAAATGAACAAAAAGCATGAGCAAAGTTACAAGTAAACTTTTACTAATTAGTTGCTAATTTTTTTTATAGTATCAAATACAATAATTTATTTTACATTCATATCTAAAAAAACTATTATAATATATATATATATACCATAGTTTTTTAATAAGTGGTTTGGTAATTTCGAGGGTTTGGAGTGTCCCATTGGGATTTAAATGCATGTCCTTTAAGGTGGAGGCACATTGTAGTACCACCAGACCACTCCTTGGATTCATATATAATGTAGTTAATGGTATAATTGTCTTGCTAGTAGTTAAGGGTTAATATTCGATCAACACCTTTATAGAGGTTCATAAGATTTCGAGTGAAATATATTTTTCATGACAACAACAATAAATAATTGTTTATACATTGGACATCGTTGATGATGTAGTAACATATGTCATTTGTCAATATTTTCAAAATCAAGTAGAAAAAATCTTAAGTAATTTGACGGTTTTGGTTCTAAAAATCACTAGGTGGCATCATCAAGATCAAATACTATCGCATGTTTTTTCTTAAAAAAATTTAGGATGACTTTCTGCTAAGCAATATTGGTCATGAAAGTGGTTTGCTTCAACCAGATCAAATAAAGTGGAATTACAAATCTCATAGCACAAGACATCCATTTTTATTCTCTTTTACAATTCGTCATTCTTGATCACACTGATTGCCTTTTTTATTTTCAATTTGGCATTTTTTAATTTTTTAAGTTTTAGATTACCAAGTGACATGTTATTATACCAATTCTGAAATCTTAATCATCAACGATCCCTGTAAACGTATAGATTCTTTATGGAAAATATTAAACAAATCAATGAATTATCATATTTTATACAACTTTACGAATATTGTCACATTTTATACAACTTTATGAATATTAAATCATATTACTCATAGTTGGAGCCTATTTTAATGTGAAACATAAGAAAAAATAAATTACAATAATATGGGAACATTTTGAGAAATTATAATAGAAACTATCAACTTCAATTGTTCATATTTTTAAGTAAGCGAACAAAATCCCATTCATTATGTAAGAGAGTATTTAAATTACAAAGTTTATAAGTTTAACATAAATATCAACTAACCTTTGGATGGAGAGATAAGAATTGATATTAGTTACTTCTTCCCTACATTAATGCTACTCCAAATATTACGGGAGGCCTGGATGAGAGAAACAACCCGAGAGAGGAAAACCCCGGTGCTATTTATAGTACTAATTTATAATTTTGATTTACGTTTCTCTATATTAAAATTGATAGGCAATTACTTGTTCATTTTGGAGAAGGCATTTCCTAAATAACAAGGATAGAAGATAACAACTCCTAAATAATAGGGACTTTCCAAAAATCTTGGGGGGGCCAGGCCCCCTTGCGCCCCCCTCTCCCTCCGTCACTGTCTTCCATCTTATCTTTTGAATGGATTTTAACTGTAGAAGAGAGAAAAATCACCAGATGCACCAAAATCCTTCAAACCATTTAACTGGATTTATTGAACATAACTCAGCAATCTCAAGAATATACCAATTTTTACAAATCCCAACAGTAATCTCCTATGTGCTCATCAAAGAACCTATAGGTGTGAGGAGATATCTTCCGTTGATCCTATAAGAATATGGAGGACAAACTTCATAAAAAGATATTCGATATTTAAGATATTGGGTATAGATGCAGGGAACATGGTTCTATATGACAACTGTGATAATTAAGAGATGCCTTTGGTACGTTTTTTTGGAATAAAAATGGAAGCAGAAACTCTATGAAGATAACGTTAGATATTTTATCGAACATTTTCAATAGGTTGTCGAACCTTCTTGATCCTATTTCCTCCATGTGTTGATTATGACATAACCTCACGCACCAAATCAGGATCGAAGACATTTTATACAGATCCTTATTGACCTGGTTATGTAGGAGCAGAACTCATATGATGCAGAATTTTAGATCCAATTACAGTGCGTGGGCCGGCGCACGTGTGAGTGCATTAGTGATAGTATGGATTTTAAGATTGGATCATGGTGTGTGCGCATGCCCACTTGTGATGAATAAACTGATCTTCATATTGGAAGGTTTTGTGCAAAATCATATCCATAGGATACAATCAGAATCAAAATCACGGTGCATAGTCCCAAATGGCATGTAACAAAATACATACTCCCGTCATGATCTCTGATATGAAAATCCATGAGGTAATTTGCATTTATCTCACATTTCTTGAATCTTTACCATACATCTCACAACCTAATGAAACCCTATAAAACATGATTCCCCATGAATATTTTGAGTGGACATAGATCAATGAGGGATGTCACCACGCATAAGCATTGTGAGGCTTCATTTCGGTGTACTGGGCTGTCAGGGAGATAGCAACAGATAACAGCTAGGGCATCCAGAGGAGAAAGAGAAGAGTAGGCGGAAGTGACGGCATTTAACTTAGCACATGCCATTTTTGCCTTTCATGTCATGATTCGTCTTTGGAACGAACGTGGACTTCACGATCGCAATGCCACCAAGCTGGTCATCATCCAAGTCCGTCTCATATTCGAACTCATCCTCCTCCTCGTCCTCTTGTTGGATCTCCAATTACCAAGCTTCCTCGTCGTCCTCTGATTCGGTCCTTCTCCTCATCCAAGGCAGATGCGTCGGTGCTTAGCGTGGAGCTGGACGCAAGTGTTGGCATGGATATCAGTGAGGCGGTGGAGGGCAAAGGGTGATGGGCGTTCTCGGACGATGAGGAAAGTGGGCAGAAGATAACTCTACAGGTGGATAGTTCCAACGTTGCCACGACCATTAAATTTAACTGAAAAATGACATTTTTGTCCATCGACTGCAGTTGAAATTCTATTTGTAATGCCCTTGACGGGCTTTAAGATATGTATAGATTTGTTGAATTCGAAACATCACTTTGAATTCTGCAAGTATCTTTCTGAATGAAATATCATGTAATCACTCGACAAATCATTTACACTAGCATGTCGATTCTAATAACTATTATAAAATCTTATTCATTTAAGATATTATTTCCTCTCTAAGTTCCGACAAATATACCTCTTCCTCCCACTAAAATAGATAACATAGAAAACACAAGTGACAATTACAATACCTCACGCATTTCCTCACTACTCATGCAAAATTTCAAACCCATCAAAAACAACACGACTCAGTCGCAATTACCCCGTTCCGCATCTGATCAGACCAAGAAACACCTCCGCACCCTCTCCATTCCCATCCTCTGACCTCCGACCCTAACCCCCATCCCCCGGCGCGCGAATCAGCGTCAACGCGATGCATCCCACGGCGTTCTCCGCGGGCTCGCACCACGCGACGCAGTTCCTGAGCTCCGTGCTCTCGCAGCGCGGCCCCGACGCTCTCCCATACGCGGAGGACACCAAGTACCTCATCCGCCACCACCTCGTCTCCCTCGCCGAGGCCTTCCCCTCTCTCGCCCCCAAGGCCTCCCACTTCGTCCACAACGACGGCCACTCCTGCCGCCTCCTCCAGGCCGACGGCACCATCCCCATCTTCTACGCCGGCGTGGTCTACAACATCCCCGCCACCATCTGGCTCCTCGAGTCCTACCCACGCTCCCCTCCCTCCGTCTTCCTCTCCCCCACCCGCGACATGGTCGTCAAGTCCAACCACCCATACGTCGACCGCTCGGGCCACGTCTCTGTCCCCTACCTCCGCTCCTGGGTCTTCCCCTCCTCCAACCTCGTCGACCTCGTCCGCTCCCTCTCCCAGCTCTTCGGCCTCGATCCCCCGCTCTACACTCGCCAGCAGCCCCCCGTTCCCTCCCAACCCTACCCCTCTCGCCCTCCGACCTCCTCCCCCTCCCCACCCCCCGTCACATCTTCCTATTCCGCTTCGCCTTACGGCGGACGCCTCCCTACCCCGCCCGCCGTCTCCTCCCGCACCACCGAAGACGCCACGGAGGTCTTCCGCAGGAACGCGATAAATAAGATCATCGACACGGTGCATGCCGACACTGTGAATTTGCGGAGACGCACTGAGGCGGAGACGGAGGGGATGTTTTCGACGCAGGCGGAGCTGCGTAGGCGGGAGGAGGCGCTCACGCAGGGGTTGGGGGAGATGCTGGACGAGAAGGAGGGGCTCGAGCAGCAGCTCCAGATAATGCTCATGAATGCGGACGTGCTTGATGGGTGGTTGAGGGAGAACGAGGGGAAGAATGTTCGGTGGAGGGATGGGCGGTTTGACATTGACGACGTTTTCCATCCTGCGGATGCACTGTCGAAGCAGATCCTGGAGTGCGCGTCTGCTGACATGGCCGTGGATGACACGGTCTATTCTTTGGACAAGGCCCTGCACGAGGGCGTGATCTCGTTCGAGGTGTATGCAAAGAGCGTGAGGGCCTTGTCGAGGGAGCAGTTCTTCCACCGTGCGACGGCGGCGAAGGTGAAGGCGGCGCAGGTGCAGATGCGTGTCAGCAACATGGCAGCGAGGGTATCGTAGTACATCACTGCATCGGGGGTATGCGGAAAATACTTCTCTGTGAATGATGGAATTCGTGGGGCCTTCGGCATGTTCATATTTTCAATGCATTGATTTGCTTGCACATGGTTGTTTTTGCTCTTCCTTGTTTGTGTTTTGGCCCTTTGGGTTAACGTGAGCTTAATGTGCAAGATAAGTTGTCAGATGATGTTATGGCTCCCCGTATCGATGGTTCTACATATGTACACTTTGAATAAGATTTTTTACAGTATTCTTTTACAAGTCAAGTTTCATCGATCAGAACCTGGATTTTGTAATTGTTTATGTTAGTTGCTATTTTATTATATGTATTCCCGTCGTTTAAACTGATCACATCATAATAAGTGGTGTCTTCTTGAGTACCGCAATTGTTAAGTAGGTGTTGATTTTTAGTCTGATCATGAATTGATATGAGCATTGGGAATGATAATGGTCCTTTACAAACTCCAATTGGATGCATGTGGATCC
The DNA here is from genome assembly GCA_037367405.1 of Ottelia alismoides. Classification (NCBI taxonomy): domain Eukaryota; kingdom Viridiplantae; phylum Streptophyta; class Magnoliopsida; order Alismatales; family Hydrocharitaceae; genus Ottelia; species Ottelia alismoides. Next base: position 607,920 of record JAZKJV010004252.1, on the reverse strand, counting down.
TTTCTTTACATGTCGTTCTACTTAGAGTTATCTTGCATGACCTGGCCGCAATGACAACAATTTGAACTAGAAACTTGTTCCCCCAGTAAGTTTTTCTTTGGGATTCCATCAACTTGTTTCTGGTTATGTCATGCTATTCCATGTTGTGTTTTTATGAGATTGGCCAGTTTCTGTTTTGTTGTCATTTGGTATTTCTTGATATATTCTTTTTTCTGAAAAAATTGTTTAAGATTGGATATAATTGATACCGTCAAACATTGCAGTGCTAGAATAAGGAGGTGAATAACAGAAATTCTTGATTGCTCATTCTCAAGAGTTTGTGAATCTAATTTATTCTGCTTGGTGGAAAGTTTATATCTCTTAGCCATGGAAACCGTTTGAAAGAAGTTGCTGGAGAATTTACCTTTAATCGCTACAGGTTTTAAACACTGGATGAAATGCTTAGTGGGAAAAAACCCATGACAAACTAAGTAAAATAATTTTTTTTGAAAGAACAAGTGTGGCTCAAATACATTGATCATGATTTAAATAGGAAAATAATTTGTGCACACACATTCTTAACATAAAAATGTTCATTGCAGGAAATTCTTTCATAATCGAACACTGAAATGAACCATGGTGATCTTTGAGGTAGAACATGTATGCTGCTAATCTCTCTGTGTGTGTTTTGCCTGTTCATATTTGCAAGTTTTTGTAGGATATGCATAAAGACATCCATACATCTGGAACATAGATAACTAGCCAGGTGATTCTCTCAGGGCTTAAATGCTTTTGACCATATTACTCTTTTGATCCGTCGTTGATGTTAGATTGAATTCTACGGGTGTGTGATGTGGCATATGAAGCTGAAATTGATTCAATGGCAGAGTGTCATTGTCTTATAAACCTGTACTTTAGTTTAGTTGCACTCTTTATTTGTCGTTGACTAGTGTTGGATTCTGGAAGGGTGTGGGTTTCTACTTTAGAAGAAAAAACGGCTAAACTAAAAAAAGCATTAAATGAAAGGAAAGCATCATGTTTAATGATTTTCTTGAAATATCAGTTTCAATCTTCCAATCCTTCTTTTTAAAAATAATCTTCCAATCCTCGATCCATATTTCTTGTTTTCAGGCATTCTCTTCTCATCTGTTATCACATTTGAACCATTAACGGAATAGTGTCATAAGTCTTTTAAACCAATTCAAATTATACTGTTAAATGGTTTCATTTGGTAGTTAGTTCCAACCTTTCCAGACTCTCTTGCAAGTTATTATCCTGTTTCTCATATTTTTTAGATGAGATATATGCAGGACTTCTGTATTTAAACTCCCAAAATCACTTTCTATTTATGATATTCCATCTTTTATGCTGACGGAGGCAAGCTATTTGCTTGATCGTACACCCATCTTGACATTAATGTTTTTGGAAAAAATCTTGTAGACATAGGATCATTATCACATAACATTGATCCAAACTATCCTTTCTCCTTCAAGAGCATCTTCTTATTTTTAGAGGCCGAGACTTGAGAGGCTGTACTTGATTCGTAGAAAATCCGATCATTTATATGTTAGTCAATGCATAACATATGCATTGATTCCTTTGAAATTATGGGTGTTTATCGAGCTTAGCGAGTTGAGTTGACCCCAACTCAGACTCGAACTCGATAAGAAAACATGGACTCGAGCTCGGGCTTGATAAGGTTCGAGTCTTGGAATGTTGGTTTGTACTCAAACTCATCGAGTTTGAGCTGGCTCACGAGCCTCTTAGTGAGTCGAGTTCAAAGAGCTGAGGTCCATGTAATTATGTAAGTATGAAACAAGCTTATTATCCCCCCCTAAAAAAAGCAATATCATATAGGTTGATAACTCTTAGATGTTGAAATGGTAGGGAAAAATTCCCTGAAATGCCATATTCAAGAATGATCGCTTGGTGAAATTTGATGATCGATCGAAATTAAAAAATATAATCGATCATGAAAAGTTAATGATCGATCTGAATTCAAAATATGATTGATCAATGAAAACTTGACGATCGATTATAATTCAAAAGTATGATCGATCAATGAAAACTCGATGATCGATCATTTTGACACATTGACATGAAAGTCAAAACGGAAGTCATAGTCAAAGCCTGAGATGCATGATTTTTTATGTCTTTTACATTTGAAGACAACTACAAAATGCATGACTCAATAAAAGAAAAGATTTCATCTTCTTCTTGTGCTTGAGTTGAAGTTCTTAAACTTTAGCTTTGAACTCCTTTAAGGTTCTTAGCTTTTATTCCTTTGTTCTTCACTTATGCTTGAGCTCCTTAGGATTGAGCTTGTTCTTGGTCCAGTAGCTTTCATGCTCTTGATCTAGCTTCAAGCTAAATACATAAGTTTGTCTTCATGTACAAGTTTTGTTATCATCAAAATATGCATGCTCATACATGAACTAACAATATGAGCCTACTTGAAAGGTTTTGCGTGCAATCCCCATGACCATGAGAAAAGAAACATGGTTGCTGATTACTTGACATAATGGGGGTCGTATATTGTTCTTTTATAAGAAACTAAATTGAAATTTTGTAGTAGTATGGTGCATCATAGCCTTGGTGGAACCAAATTGTTGAAGTTTGTTGTTGTGGATGCTTTAAGCAAGTTTAGGGGCATTTTGATTGGGTGGAATGGAGGCCATATTTTTATCGGAGCATTTGAGAGCCTTTAGAGTGATGAGGGTGGTCCTTAAGAGAATTTCAGATGATTTTTATTTAGTTGTAAAATTAATGTATGCACTTCAAATCACTTCTGAGAGAGAATTGTGGTTGGAATTGAGGGGGACTATGCTGAGTGGTTGGATGGTGGCAGTTTCGAATGTACCTTGCTTGAGTGGTTGAGAGATCGGGTGGCACCGATGGTCGAGATCTGAGCTCCAAGCAATTTGGACACATATTGAGGAACTATAGATGGAGATTTTGGATGCAAGCAAGGTTTGAAAAAAAATGAAAAGCGAAATGAGGCATTTTCCCTGGAGATGAAGCGAGGCGTAGCCTCGAGGCTGTCGAGGCATAAGCTTCAGTTGGTATAGGAAATACTTACAAAAAGTACAATATATACGTTTATTGATGAAATTATCTATGATAATTATGAAGACAAGAACATGAAAGGAAAGGATATGTCAATTCCATAAACGTAAATGTTTCTACGAAATTTTTACACAATCGAAAAGGGAATTATTGGCTATAATTGTCATTAATGTATCAAGGATAACACATTTTTCACTAAAAAATATTGGGTTTTTATCACTTTTGCCCTTCTTAGATATTGCAATATTAGTTATGCTCTTCCATTTTTGCAATATATCAGTTAACCTATTATACCATTATCATTTATGCCCTGTTAGTTTGACCGTCTTTGAGTTGAAATAAATCATGATTTATTCAAACTATGATGTAGTTGAGAACTTGAGAGGGATATAATCGTCAAAACAAACCCAATCCCATCCCTCTCCCCCCTTTGATCCTTTCGTCCATCCTCCCTCCCCTTCCTGCCCGCCCCTCTAGCTCCCTCTTCTGCCCATCTCCTTCCTCCACCCCCTCCTCCCACGCTTGCCTCACTATTGATGTACTTCTATGAAATATATATTTTATGTGATTATATATATAATATGACAACATGAGATGCCTTGAATCCAGTTTTTTTCCAGAAGACGCCTCACAGAATGCCTCGACCGTGTGGACCTTCTGAGGTGTATGCCTTGTCAATACCATTTGAGGTGTCCGCCTCGATGCTAAAAACTTCGCATTGCCTTGACCACCTTGAGGCTAGTCTTTTCATACCATGAATGCAAGACAACGGAAATTCAAATGGAGAGATTATTTTAATGCTAAAAAGTCTAGAATGGATAGATTTTTGATTTCTTCAAAGCTTATACAACTGTTCCTGCTATCTAGTGTTAAAGGAGATGCAAAAAAGATGATTTAACTACACACTCATCGTGTAGGAGTCAGGGGGGCTTGCGACTTTCCTCTTACTTTAAGTTTGAGAGTTCTTGATTGTTTGAGTCAGGTTTCAAAGATTGGGTTGCAGAGTGGTGGGGGCGAAGGATGTGTATGGGGTTATGTTATACATCTATGAAACTTTGTCAGTTTCGGAAGGATGAAATATTTGAAGGTGTTTCACATGCAAATTGACGCTCTTAGTTATCAGCGGAGACATGAGGCTCTTGCAGAGGTTGACAATCTGGATCATGTGGAAAACTATAGACCCCTTCGTTTGGACACGATTGAGACGAGAACCAAACACCATGGCTCTTGAAGGAGGAAAAAAGCAGATGATCGAGTGGCTCCAGCGCTTTAAGTCCACCTGTATTGAGGGGGATGCTAACATGGCTTTCTTCCACTTGGTAGCTATTAGAAGGCGGAGGAGGAGAAACCCCGCTAGATATGTTTATGTTGATGGCTCCTGAGTGGAAGGATATATCCAGATGGGCAAATTTGCCGCTAACCATTTTAAGTGGTTTTCTAAATGAAACCATAGTGTAGATTGTGTAGGTGCGAGCAGAATTAGTGATGTCTATGCACTTGACATAACTAGGTCCTTTACAGAGGTAGAGGTATGGTGGACGGAAAAAAAGAGTTTAATGAGAACGATTTGTCGAACCTAGATAGTTTGCGACTTTGCAGTTTTTTTTTTCAGGGAGGTTTTAGAATTATGGTGCACCATGATGTGATGAATGTGGTGGAGTTCGAGTTGGATCTGGTTTTGAAAGTTTGAATAATGCACTATGTTTTTGCTTCCTAGAAGGATGTGACCATTGCCTTCGAGGAGTTCGGGGCCATTGCATTTTCCAATACAATATACATCATTGTAGCTGTGTCAAAAGTTCTGGCAAACATGTTGAAGGGATGTTGATGGGTTAGTCCTCTCTAAACGACTTTTATTCCAGATGTACTGCCACTTTGTCCTCCACAATGATTAATAATTGCCATTAAGTGGTTCTTTATAACCGCGGGGAGCTTTCGATGATGATCCTCCGTGGCACCGCTCATTTTTGTGATTGCAGTAGAAGTTCTTGCAGTAATGGCCATACCGGCTTTATGGCATGTATGTTTTAGTGACTGTTCAAGTCATGGTATTTCTATCTTAATATTACAATACACAGTTGGCACACTATATTTGTTGAATGGGGTGTTCGGGATGCCAACAGGTTTATGCGCTGATCGAGATTTTTGGATGCTTTGATGCCGCATTTAAACAAAAACAAGTCATGCCTTGGTTCCCTTTGGTTGAATGACATTGAGGTGGAGTGTTATGGCGATGAGTTGAGGCCTCCGACTGCCATTCTGTCGATTATTTATGTCATCTTCCTTTGACTGTGAGTAGACTTAGGAGGAGGATTGTTGGTAATCATGATCTTTTACATTGTTATGTAGATGGTCAAAGGGCTTGATGAGAAGATTTTCTCAACCACGTAATGTATTTGCAGGGCTGTCGGGGGAGCATGGTTGAGGGTTTTTTTCGTCATTGGTATTGAATAAAGCTTTGCTGGTAAAGAGGGTAGTGGGAATTTGGGGGAGAGAAGGATGATCTCCTGTGTTGCTTAATGTGAGGCATATATGTGATTACCGCGGATTTTGAAATGGCTAATGGAAAGGTAAGATCATCCTCGTTTTTATTGCAGGGGCATCTGTGTTATGTCTGATGTGGTGACGTTTCTGAGACTAATAATGGGGAAGGAAAAGGATTTTGTTTTAAGTCATAATTGGACTCTGAATATGGGGCTTTGTATGACGTTTCCAAAACCATATGCGTTGTCTCGAAATAAGGGGGATTCAATGGCGGGTTCTTTGGTTCCAGATGGAGATTGTGAGAAGTGTATGGACACTGTCTTTCTTGGCTGAGGTTTTGGATCGACATATCGAGGTGTTCGTACAGTTGTCTGGGCTCGAGAGGATAGGGCCACAAGGATGTGCATGATCATTGGGTTTGGCATGAGGAGTTTGCGGCGAAGGCGATGTACGAATCTCTGACATTGCTGACAGTGCAAGGAATACTAATATGGAAAAAGACCATATGCCATCTGGATGGGCAGTGCGTTGCTAAGGTTGAAGGTTGTCATGTGGCTTTTGAGCTTTTCAGTAGGTGGAGACTGATGACAAGATCATTCAGAGCTCCTTTTATACATGATACTGTCACATCATGTCCAGTCTATGACACGGGAGATGAAGACAGAAGATCATTTCCATATTTTCTTCCATTGTAATCGTGTGTGCTAGGTATTGAGAAGAGCTAAAGTGCATTGGTAGGAGGTATGGATGCTGGGAAGTTTTGGAAAAGCTTTGAAGCCACCAGTAACCATTAGAGATCTGAAATGGCAATTTTTTTTTTTGATTCTGTGGGCCAATTGGCTAGTGGGAAGCACTTATTTTCGAAATGAGGGGCATTATGCTGTGAATATTTGGTCCATACATGTATCCCTGTTTAAACTTGGGCCACGATGTTGGAATCTTTTAGGGCGAGTTTGGTTGGAAGGGTAACCCGGTAGAGGATATGAACACCTACCTACTGAGGGTGTCTTTCAGCTTTTCTTTTCTCCACTACGGAATATGTACATCCATAACCAGTGGATAATAACGAGTAGTTCAATTCTCTATTAATAACAACCTCATAGTTCCTTGAATGCAAATCCTTGTGCAAATGATTTGTTCCATTTCTTGCGATTTAAATGCTTATCTGAATAGTATCGTGCTTTTGCTGCTGGCCCTTCTTTGGGATCTTAATGTCTATCATGATAGATAATGGTAATAATCAAGAAGTTTGGACCACATGCATCAAGATGGACATTGTTTTTGCATACCGTCTATGTTGAGCTTCCCCTGTAGTCAGGTGATGGGGCTTTCATCATACTTGATTTTTTTAAGATACACTCCTTGGGTGGTCTATATTTATCAATGTTACGTTACATGTACACCTGTGCTTGCATGCACATGCATTTAGTTTTCTCGAAGAGCGTAGCTATGGCTGAGTGCCTTGTGTTTCGTTAGGTTTGAAGCATTGGTTCCAGATTGCAGTGTTGTTTATGATATGATTGTTTAGAATGAACCTGATTTTTGTTGTCCTCCATTCCGGATTTTCACCATAGATTTCTTCGTTCAAGGCAGTGTGGTGAAGAGAGTTGAGTTCGAGAAATATTACCAGGTATTAATTGTTCACCTGCTTTTCCCTATCTATTTATTTCTTTGTATTTGTTAGTTATATACTACTAGCATTCGAATTCAAAATTTGGCGGAGTTTGGTTTTATGCGAATTTTCTAGATCCGGTGAGGGTTGTGCTAAAATGCAATTTCGAAATCTACAGCTTAAAGGTGCTTCTGGCTTATCTTTCTGAAGATCTTATGCATAATTTGGGCTATGATGTTGCTGCCCATTAAAGTGATTGATTCGAGCCAGTCCGATGTTGACTAATGAGCCATCTTAAAGGAAAAGAAGGTATTACTGACAAAGTATGTCCTATCCGTTTTTAATCATGTACAATGTCTGTCATTCTGGATTCATCTGAATCTGCAGTATTTCATATGGTATACGCTTCACATTCAAAACAGGAATCTTGTATCAGATTTCTTCCTTTTCCCCAAATTTCCTCATGTCATGGAAGCTTGTGACGGGCTCATAATTATTGATGTATTGCATTTCCAGTAGTTGAAAATAATATTGCATGCAGTAACTGAATATGGTAAGTAAAACTCATTCCACAGTCTTTTTTTGGCTGGAGTAGAGTTGTGTATATTTGATTGGAAGCCCAAGGAAGCTCTTTCAAATTTAATGTTGTTCCTGTTTATTCTTTGAGAGGATGAGGTTGATGATAGTAGCAATATAACATATCCTTCTGTGTCGATTGGCTCTTCGTATGCTAGTCGTTGTATGCACCTAATTACACTTTACTGCAAGCTAGTTTGCAG
>JAZKJV010004251.1:0-44504 GCA_037367405.1 Ottelia alismoides | reverse complement strand
TGCTCACCTCTCAACTTTTGGATCACAAGATCCAACGGCCGAGACTTTCAGTCTTCCACCTTCGGCTCTCTCTCTCTCCCACACTCACCCATCTCGCGCACCGTCTTCCCCCTTCCTATTTTCACCACCTCTTCCGCCAACCTCGCAACTCTCCCGTCTACCCCATGATGAAGGCCTATCATCCCTCGCAACTCGCCCCACTAACCCCTCGCCTTCTCTTAGTTATCTCCCATGCAAACCACGATACCCCTCATCGACCTCCACTTTTCAACCTTCAAATAGCCCTTCACCACCTTCATTCCAGCGGGTCTGTCTTTATGCGAGGCCTCGCCCAGCCCTCTTCTCCTCCCCGTGATAGGGGAGGACCAATCGGACCAAAGACGGCGATGGACTCCGGCGTCGACCCTTGGCCATGGTAGGCCAGGACTGCCGTGGCTCCCGCCCCCGCCAAGCTGATCCCATGGCTGGGGGAGTTCACATGACGGAGTGCCATCGGCACTCATCCCGAGCTGTTGACGCCACATTCTTTCCAGGTAAGTTCCCTCGATCTCCCTTGTTTATTCTTCATACTTCTCTAATTAATTAGGCCTCTACACTACCTTCTGCTTCATTGCCCACTTCATTCGGCTTCACCACACCACCACCTTTCACGCACATCAATCCGATCACCATTTCTCTCCTTCTTCATGCCCCAACCACCTCTGACCCATCTCCTCCGCCCTTTTGCAGAGGAGCCTCCGGTTCCTTCGTCCTTCGCTTGCATGGAACCATTATTCGCTCACATCAGCCCCTGCACGAAGCTCGGCTATTGTTTCACTAACCATTGCTGGATGCCCTTCAATGGTTGGAGATCTCACCGACGTAACTTCATGATCGCCATATCTTGTATCTCAGCATCGAAGTTCCACTCCAGACATCATGACAACTTGCCCAAACCTCCAGCTCCATCGACGATCACTCAGGAGGCTTCGGGGGAGTTCTGTAGGGTCCTAGCAAGAGAGGCGGAGCTCCAGTGGTTGTGCTGAGACTAGAACTCGCCACTACCCCGCGATGGCGGAGGAGGATCCATAGTCTACAGGTACTGTTGGATGCTCCTCCCAGGAGTCCAACCAACGACCTATCTTCAGCCACGCACGTGTACTTGGAGCTTCCAGGCACCGTTAGATCTTTACGATCAAACGATTATCATATAGCCATGTCTACATCACCGAGCATGAATTACAACCATTCGATTTTCGATTATCGGAGGACCCATGGAAGTTCACGTCATCAGCTCCAGTCGTCAACTCCAAAATAACCTCCAGGTGTGGAACATCCGTGCCTGCACCGAGCCAAAGCCTCATCCTGAACCTAGCCGAAGCAGCCCCGATCCTCAGCACCACGAGCCCAGAGAGCGCATGTGCAGATCACGTGCACGCTGGGTAAATTGCATGGAGGCCAGGCAACTTCTCCAAATTGCAATCAGGTCCATTGCGCCTGAGGTATTTTGCACTTATACCCTCGTGGGTTTTAATAATTGTAAAAATACCCCTGTACATGTGAATTATTTATAGGGAAGGTCCGAACTTTGTTTTATTTGCATTTTAGTCCCTCCATCGGACATGGTTGCTATTTATCTTTCATCTTTTCTTGCATTTGTGCCCTGCTTCACTCGTGCGTATATTGAGCATCCTAGCTCCGATTGAGTCGATTTCACTGGTGTTTTGAAGCTAGTTTCATTGTCTTCTTGATGGCATGCTTATATTTCAGATTTGACACTATGAGTTTTGATGTATTATTTTATTAGCTAAGTGTCTTTTGTAATGTTTCACATGCCTGATTTTTACATAAATGAAGATAGCTTCATTAATTGACCCTGATTTGACCTATGATAAATGACTCAAGTTTGTCGATGATTAGGGTATATTTTGTTTTAATTGCATTGGCATTTAATTGCATCTCTGTGCATAATAAAAATCAAATAAAAACGTGCATTGTTCTTGTTCCCTTAATGCTATTTGTTGTATTGTCTTCATATGTGTTTTTGACCTATGATTCTTTAGTTCAACACTTAATAACATTCTAGGAGTCTAAATACCAAAAAGGGGCTCGTGCCCCTGAGTTCGACGCCTTTCCTAAGTAAAATATAAATGGACCCTTTGATTTAGTCGATTATACTATTTAAATAGTTCTTTGCGAATCCGATTCCAGCCAACTACAATGCATTAAAATAGCTTATTAAGAGGTCAGACTTGCAGTTTGTCACTCCGCCCCTTGCACGAACCCACACAACCGCCACCTTTCCTGCTTGCCTCCCTCACCTAACTGCCTATCGCATCTCACGCACCTATTCATCCTTGCATGCCTTGCATGTAACCACCTCCCTTCGCTCCTTCTCTCTCCTCTCCCACTTGCTGACCCAAAAACCACCTTGATCCACAACCAACCCCCTACGCCTTGCGGTGCATGACTGCACCCCACCCTCGTGGCTGACCTGCGACTACCACCTACCACGCACGATCTACAGCCAAGACTCAGGCAACTTCCAACCACCCATAAAGGGGGCATGGCCGACCTCCTTGCATCCCATCTGCCACTTTCCGAAGAGAAAGGAGAGAGCTCGCTACCACCCTCAGGTAACAACTGCAGGGACCAAAGCTCGAGTAAAGACCTCCACCCTCAAGCGAGATCTAAGGGACACATCCCCTTGCTGCAGTTGCTCCACGCAGCCGCCCAACTTGTCACACGTCGGTGACTTCAAGCAACGATCGGGAAACCTCAAGCTTCCCCTTCCCAAGAAATTCTTTGTTCATATGCTACATGTAATCTTCGTTCCTTCTCCCTTCCCTGTTCATCTCTTTTCTGTTTCTTCCACCCTTATTCAACCCAAATCGACCATATGATCTCATTCTCCTTCACCGAATGCCTCCATCCTTCTTCCCATTCACCATCGCCGCTCTCCATCAACACCTTCACATACCACTAGTCACCAATCCTTCTCTACTCGTCGTAGCCTCCTCAGGCTTTGCTCCACTCTCGCACACTGCATCTCCAAGGCACCATCGAAGAGCTAAACAACCCCTTAACAGACCACTGACCCCTCTTTGTGTCACCTCGTAGAGAGCTCTTCCAACACCTGCAGCTAGAGGCCTCGATTCACCCTCCGCCAACACCTTTGTGCAGTATCCTTGGGTCGTACACACTTGCGCCACGACGCCTACACCACCTTGACTTTGAGCTACCAACAACTTGAGCCTCTTCCGCTCCTCCATTGCAGTCCAGTAACGATCGCTTTGCCTTGAGTTGACCTCCCTACAGATCAACTATCGATGGTCTATTGCCAGCCATCTTTATGCCCCTCCAAAGGATGTGTCTCATCACTCTCGACCACCTCCTTTGACCCTGCATGGGAGCACCCACCGACGCTGCACCCTACTGCCTCGTAGAGTGCAACATCACCATCCACACCGCCCTTGCGCTTGTCCACCGTCCTTTGTGTGCTTGCCTCGAAGCCCATGCTCAGCCCCTTTGTGCCTTACCGAGTAGCATGCCTAGCAGCCTCAAGTTATATGTCATTCTATCTGCCAACGATCGCATGTGAGAAAGGTGTATTTTGCAGCCCCACCCCTCTACAATCTTCAAAGCTCATGTGTCGCGCATCCCCCTTCAAGGAAATTTGTGCATTTGACCCTCTAGCTTCCAACATATACATGCAAGTCCCTGCCAACAAGTAACACGTGCCAAGCACGTACACCCATGAAAAATTGCTGCAAGACCCCCTGCCGGTCTAGGTAATTAAAGAAGCACTTCGTGCGTTATTTTTTTATTTATTTTCATTTCTGAATGTGCAATTAGACCCCTATCTTTGAGCTTTAATATGGACCTTTATTTGTCATCATTCTTTAATAAAAAATTGCATATTGTATATCAGATAATGTTTTATCTCATGGATATTTATATGGAATTGTGTGAGCATTCGTTAATTAACTAAATTTTTTGGTTAAAAATTGCATATTTTACCCATTTTTAGTCTAAAATTTATATTTAATCAAAACTTACTCTAGAAATTGTGCACAAATTAGATATGATGCATCTAAATGTGTTTTTATTAAATCCAAACTTCATTAAAATGGATGTGTCTTGTGAATAAAATAAATTATTGAGTGATCTAAGTAAATGAATTTTAATTAAATCTTAAAACATTATTTTTATGAAATTTCAACTCTCTTATATTGATTATTAAAATATCTTTTTGAGATAAATCGCTCTCTAGATAAATTTATTTATGGATTAATTAGGAATTAAGTACTCGCAATCACTCTCTTCCATAAATAAATCATAAAAAATTCATAGAGTGTTGGAAATTCCAAAAAATATTGTAGCTTCATTTCATCAGATTCACTTCCTGTAAAATTTTCATTAAATTTGCATTGTGTTTGCATAAACAATTGCATAAAAACCCTTAAAAAGTTTACAATTTTCATTGTTGTATTTTAAACCCAAAAATTCCAAAAAAGTATATTTTACATTCATCATTAGATTAGACATCTAAGAAAAATATAACTTGGTTAAATTGGGTTAATTTTCATAAAAAATAGTTTAACTAAGTTGCTTGATTTCTCCATAACCTAGTTCCATCGCATTTTTTGCATTTGAATTTTTATTGCATAAAAAATATAAAAAATGCCTCATTGAGAACCTAGCTTTTAGATCGTCTAATAATTGACCTAAGGAGACGGTGGCCTTCTTGAGTTTGACCATGGGCATTCCGAAGTAAAATAGAAATTTGGTCGCTTACTTTTAAGTAAATAATTAATTACGTGTTCTTTTTTATTTATCTGAATTTCCTGCTTGGAATGAAATTTAAAGTTAATTCCACCTAATTATCAAGGATAAATTACATGTTTATTAATCGGTGTCGTTGTTGGGGAGACACGGTTTAGGTTGTTTTTAGTCAATCTAGATATTAGGTTTTCCACCCCCGGGTAGTATGATTCCCAGTTTTTTCTTATGTATATTTATCTGTGTATTTTTATGTATTTTTTCTCACTTGATTTATTTTATTATTTTCATTGTGTATATCTCTCTAACCATCATCTTATTTTTTGTGCATGGGGTCCGACGCGACAGAGCGGTCGCTTAGGTTACTGAGCAAATCATGAGTATTGGAGGCTGGCTTTTTCCTGTGACAAGCTGACTGAAAGATCCACATTAAATTTAAGATCGAGTCAAGTCGAGAGAGATTGTAGAGTCTTGGTTGTATTTTCTATATTTATTTTAAATTTTGTAATAAGTACACATTTCTAGCGGATTCCGTTTGGGATCTTGCATGTGTACACGAACACTTGGACTTTATTTTGTGGTGTGTCAAGACCTATTTCACTCTTTGGTGAGGGTGGTTCTCTAATTGAGTGGCTCGTAGGTTAGACCTGCAAAAGCGACTCTTAGAGACTTTTTATTGGTTTTATTTTCTTGTGCTCGTAAAATCTAGACCCACACATTCACATTTAATAATACGCATCTTAGATCGTTCTACTTAGTCCAAACTGAAATTAATTCTTTACCTCTAATTAGAACTATTTGTTAGGTGTGGTTTCATCGTCTGAATTCCATTTAGTATAAAAATTTTTCAACTTCTGTATTGCATCTCGTATGTAGAGTGCGAGGATCACTGTAAGTCTTCTGAACTGGGATGCATCATTGATTTATTCAGTTGCATCAATTTTTCTTGACTCCCTACCTCTTGGTTTTACGACTTAGGATTAAAGGAAATCGGGACTATTCATTAGGTGTGCCTTGTTTGGTAGACTAACTAGGAAATAATCTAATTTAAAATTAGGACCGCTAATTTGAATTGACAAAAAATTGCATAAAATTAACTGTGTTTGTGGGAGAGCAACCCTGTCATTGTACATATTTTATATTGATTGTTGAGAGGTGAGGACACATCCTTAGGATATTGCCCAAAACCCACATTTAAATTGTGCGTAAAAAAACTAATTTCTTATTTTGCCACTTAACTAAAACTGAAAAGATAAACTATCAGACCTTTGCGGCCATTATTATGTTGAGTTGTTAAAACTAGGGTTCACTCTTGTGTTTATCTTGCGTTTATCCATGTGTGTATCCTATTGTGCAATTGCACGTTTTCAACCACCATCCACTTACATTCATCTCTCGAAGATGTCGGGATATTGGTCTCCATACCTTGACCTCTTTGGTCACTCTTCCTCGATCATATACCGTTCATCTTCTCCTTCTTCCATGTATCCTCCACCATACACAGAAGACCCTTACCCGTGGTCGGTTCCACCTCGACCCGATTATGAAGTTAGACCTTCAACTGTTTTCCCCACTTCTTCGCATTTCTCCCCAACCCCACCTTCTTACAGTCTGAATCTACTTCCACTGTGGATTGGTTCACCTTATTGTCGGATGCTTGTTGGAATCAAGGAACAATTTGAAGAGAAAGATACTGCTGAGACAGAGAAATGGCAGAATTATTTACCCCTACATACCTCCTCCTCGCCTCAAGTTGGGATTGGACAACAATTCACATATACACATCCCGATTTGACCTTAGGGTATAACATGGTTGACCGAACAAATCGAATGGAGAGGGTTGCACCATATGATCTTCCTGACTTGATTGACCCTAGTGATCGAGCCCACATTGACCAGCCTCCATGTCACACATTCGGAGAGCCTACACTTACACAAGCTTTGACTCATGAACTAGACTTACAAACTCCACGTTCATTGACTCCATTATTCGAGGCTTCGACCAATGTCTGCAATTTGGATGGTTCATACTCGACCCGGCATTACATGCCAGAGTCTAGGTATGTTGAGTGTGAGGCTTCACAACAGTATCCTCCGAGTAAACAGACGGCTTCCATGATTTGTTACGAGGAATCTTTGGAGGTGACATTTTGAGTATTGTGAAGAGATGTGAATTAATTGAGGATAAATTTTCAAATATCATCGACTGACTAATTTCAATTTATTCCACCTCAGGTATGGAAGTGGAGAATGAAATAAGTGGATTCAATGTTGAAAATAATCTAGAGGACACTAGGAACTCACATATGTTGTATATCTGGAGTCCTTTCTCCTCACTCTTCTACTAACTACTTTCCCTCCAATCTTGAGTCTGCACATCCTCCTACTCCTCCTTCACCTATTGAAAACAAAAAAAAATTAAATCCCTCAAAAGACCAAAAAAAATAGAAAATCAGAAAAAAAAACTCATAAAAATTGAAAATGACTTGAAAATATTGGATCCTGCCCTGAGGGAAGCAATTTATGAGGAATTAATTTTTAAGCTTCCCTAAATAAAGGCCATATATCACATCCCTGACCTCAAACGATTTATAGGGAGTAAATTGATTCCTAAGAGGTAGGGCAATAAGAGGGCAAGGATTGAGAAACATCTAGTGTCTATGGCCACCTCCTTGGTGATGGGGAGAAAGACTAAGAGCCGTAGACTGAAGCGGTTTCCAAGGGTTGAATGTGAAAGATGTGAAATCAAAGACACTACCTTCACCCATGCTAGAATCGATGATGACTCATCGATAAATATCCTCCAGACCTTTGTGTTTAACAAGATCAAACTCGAGCCAATTAGAAAGTCGAGAGAGATCATTCATCTGGCTGATCGATCTATAAAATGGTCGAGAGGAATCATTTCAGTCATCATTACTTTCCAAGGTTCCCTACTCTAGGTAGCCTTCACGGTCATTGACATTGAGCACTGAGGAGAGTTTACCCAGTCTTTGATTATTCTCGGGAAGCCATTCTTAGCCTTGGCTAAGGAACTATAGATTGGGAGACTCGGGAGATCGATTTTACAGCATTGGGAGCACTCCAAACTCACCCATTATTTGACACAAGATACTCTAAGGTAACCCACAAGGTTGTTGATAGTCGCGACCATCGAGAGGTAGATGATTCCTGCCTCTCTACTACACCTGAGATATCGACTGTCAAGCTAACTATTGGATCAGTGACTCCCCACACATCCACGACTCATGATACTTGTATCACTACAGATGCCAATCACATTGAGAACACTGTCTCTTACCCAAGACATGTGCTGACCCTTCAAGAATTTTACAAACTATATGGTGTCTCGTTTGATGAGGAACTCTTGGTCAGCATCGCACCACCTCCCGAGCCTTCAAAGTAGACAACCAGGACTGAATTGACCCCATCCAAAAACACGGTTGCTCCTTCCTCTATTTGATTATATAGTGAGAGGAAGTTGAGAATTGATTCCTTGAGGTGTTCCCCTGAACCCCTCAAGGTGCATCACTCTCCTCTCCCTTTCAATGCTTCAGGTTCTAGACAAACCAGTTAGGAAAGTTTCCTTCAACATACCAGAGAAGGAATTTTCTGAGTCCTCATCGGATCTGGATGAGGTGATTTATATGAGATATCGATTCGGTTGTTCTTAAGCCACATCTGAGCAAGCAACTGTGTGCGGACCCTCATTGCACGATCCCTTCACCTTTTTATTATCCATCTAAGGATGTGCCCGACTGCGACACATGTATATTACCACACCTACTCGCTCCTGCAAGAAGGTTCATCACAAACCTTATTGATCCTTGTATATTCTCACTCATCCTTGTATATATTTTCTTTCTTTTATTTTCTCCCTCTCTAGTGATTCGTATCACTTGCCCCCACTCCATATCGTTTCATTTTATGGCTATACTTAGGATGACCAGATCCTAAGTACAGAGGGGAGAGTGTCCTGAGTCTCTCTTTCTTTTCTTCACCATTCTTTGTATACTATCTAGATCTCATCGGTTCTTATACCTATTTATGCACTAGAATTAGGCTGACTAGAGACTAAGTACAAGGGGGACCGATGCCTATTGTGTGTGTATGCTCATCCATTTCTCCTCCTGACATCGTACGCCCCATTTTTTATCTTAATATACACGTCGGATGACTAGACCTAAGTATAGGGGAGCGGATCAACTTATATACTTTTGTTATTTTAACTCTCCTACGCTTAGCATGAGCTATTGTCTTTTCCTCGCTTCTCATGCTTTGAGGACATAAACACATGTTTAATATAGGGGGCATGTATATATTACATACATAATTTGACCATAGCTCGTACCTTCACGTATTTTTATATATATTATGCTATAATTATGGGGTGGGTGAAATTGGAAAAAAGAAACTCCTTGTAAAATACATGTAAAATTTATAATATGTATATATTGTATATAAAATGTGTATAAATTTGTAAAATTCTTGTAAATAAAAATTTTATAAATTTGTTGTAAAATAGGAGGTATACGGAAAATTAAAAAAAACTATAAAAAAGGGAAAAAAGAGGCTTATTATTTACTCTTGCATATCATCCTTGCATTCATTAAAAATAGAGAGTCTTGCACTTCATTTATATGCATTGCATGTCATCTCTATTTAATTTGCATATCTTGCATATGCATGGAAAGTTAGTGGATTCTGAACTATGTTATGAATAGAAGTCGAGGATGGATTTTATTTGACCTTAATCTACCTAATTTTAAAAAAAAACTTATAGGAACTGGGGTTAAGATTTTTTAGGTGGAGTGACTTAATTCTTTGAGTCCGTAAGTCTATTTTCACATGTCATCTTGATTAGTCTAAGCATAATATTTCATATTCATGCACGATTCTTTTAGACGGTGACCTAATTTGGACAAGCACCATGCACATAGATCTTCATTAATGAGGTAATGAGGAGGCGGAATCCTTTGGCTTGGAGTAGCACACAAGTGGAAACATCCATCCCCCTCTAAAGAGGGCAGTGCATCTGAACCTAGTCTAGTGGCGTCGACGTCTAACGACGGGATGATGTGGGTTGCAATAAAGCTTCAAAAAAGAGATAGTCTACTGCCTCAAGAGGCAAAACTCCTTATATACATGCTAAACTTTTGTATATATCAAAAAAAGAAAAAAAAAAGAAGTAGAAAAATCTCCAAAAAAGTTAGACGGGCAAAGAGTAAAAAAAATCACGTAGGAGAAAAATATGAATAAGAAAGGCATATGCCTCAAAGTTTCATACCATGGAATCATGCAGCTGGAGATTTGAATATATTGGTCGAGATCCAAAGATATGTCACTGCATTGGTCATAATCCATTCTCTTCTCTACCCCCTCTTCTTTAGTGGGTTGCACTTGAACTTAGAAGGGAATACCCCGCTCCTTGAGGAAAGAGTTGCTAGACTAGGGAATCAGAGTTACCTTGTTAGAGGAGGTTATTTCTTCGATCTCTGAAATGAAGAGTTATATTTCACTTTCACAAAACAAGTAAGATTCATAATCATCAGAATTTGTATATGAGGATTTGTTCTGACTTGACTGTTGAGGCAACCTAAATAGGGACTTATCGGCCTTAAAGTTTGTTAGATCTTAAATTCAATTTCCAATAAGGTTATGCCATATTATTAATCCAAAGGTCGAGTCGAGCTCCATTTTAACATTTTGTTCATGACCTTGATATGGAACCCAAAATCATTTCATTTTAGCATTTCATTTTAGTTGCTCCGGGACGAGCAAAGTTTAAGTATAGTGGGTTGATGAATATATGATTCATCACTCTAAAGTCAAAAATAAAGCTTTGTTCCCAAGTAATTAGCTGCATTTCTCCATTTATTTTGCATTATTCTCTGTCATGCATTTAGAATTAGTATCTATATTTTAGCATGTATATTTGCATTAAAAAGAAGCCATTCACTTGTAAATATCACATGTATATTCACCATATTTTCCTTTATTTTTATCTATTTTTCTCAAACTTAGAATTGAATAAAAGTAAATCTATAGTGTATATATTACTAAAAATAATAAATAAAAAATATCAAAAAATACTAACTCATAAAATTGACCAATAAAACACAATCCCTAGTTTGACACTAAGAGGCTTAAAATGTGAATATCTCTCTCGTACAGTCTCCTATGGACCCCTATTCACTTTTGAATTAGTGTACATTCAATTACTTTCAAAACAAGACCAAATTCAAATGAATCAGAGTCTGTGTGAGAAGTTGGGGTTTTGGGCCCCTCCTTATAAATTGTACATATGTTCCCTTTTTATATATGTATTTATTTTCTTTATTTATTTTTCTTAATAACTAAAAATCTAAAAAATTGTGTTAACTTGTAAATATTTGATTCATATTTTCTTCAATGTTATTTTTATTTTTATCTTATTTACAAATGACAAAAAAAGCAAAACACAGAAATTTAGTATTTTATACCTATAAGATAACTCCAAAAATAGTTTTTGTATCGATGATTTATTTTAGTTTTCGGTCCTTCATGAATGTTGTTAAGACAAGCAACTTTCGTGTTTTTTATTTGACCTTTTTTGTTATTTCTTTTCTATTTTTCTTTACATTTAATATTTAAAAATTTTGGGAGTGACACGTGGCAGCTCCTAGAGCATCCACATTTCACCCATTGTTTATTTTATTTTTGTAATTTCATTTTATTTATTTATTTTATTTATTTTATTTATTATATTAATTATTTACTTAATTAATTAATTATTTTTGTTTATATATTTATCATATTATTTATTTCTTATTATTTTAACTATTATTCATTTATGTAGTTATTTTAGTTATATAATATTTGAAATATTTATTTTAATTGTTTATTATAATTATAATTGTAATTATTTATTATCTAATTTATTTTAATTATATATTAAATTTTCATATATATATATATATTTATATTTATAGAGAGAGAGAGAAAGAGGAAAGAGAAGTTGCTCCTAGCGGTAGCCACCATAGCTGCTCCACTTATCTGAACCGTCCATCACGATTCACATCAACCGTCCGATCGAAAGAGCCAATTGCCCCTCTCTCTCTCTCCGCACACCCATCCCTAATCGCGCTCTCCCTCCCCCTCGCCAGCTCGTACAACCCCTTTCGCCTCCACCGCCCGGCCTCCTCCCGCTCGCCTCCACGCCCGGCCTTC
The DNA here is from genome assembly GCA_037367405.1 of Ottelia alismoides. Taxonomy (NCBI): domain Eukaryota; kingdom Viridiplantae; phylum Streptophyta; class Magnoliopsida; order Alismatales; family Hydrocharitaceae; genus Ottelia; species Ottelia alismoides. The sequence continues at coordinate 32,534 of JAZKJV010004251.1, read as the reverse complement.
TTCCTCTCTCACCTCGACCGCCCAACCTCCTCCCCATCTCAACCAACCATCGCAACAACCCCCTCCTCGTTCGTGCCGAAGACCCTGTCCAACACAACTCACCCTCCCCGTACTCACCATCCTTCGCCGCCCCCTCCCCTTCCTATGGATGGCTTCTATGTTCTTGAGTTCTTATAATCTGGCACGGATGCTTCCTCTCAGACAAATCCAGATGATGGTGTTATCTTCCTCCGATGCTCTCATTCAAGCATGGATGAAAAGAATCAATAGATCTGAACAATAAATCTAGAATCACTTATTCAAAGAAGAAATGCAGGGAAATTAGATAGTCTTCTAGGTCAAATGCATTTGTTGTATATGGAATTGTGGGAATTTTAATTCCATGTGTCAATAGTGTAGGATTGTGTCAAATAATATATTCTTCGTATCTAATTGTTCCCCATTTTTGGATCAATGATGTATTATATATGTTGGTCTCTTGTAAAGTTTGTTGCTGTGATTGTTCTGGCTAAACTATTGCAAAGATTGTGATTGTTCGGACCAACTGTTGTGAAATTGGGTTTATTGATTAAACATATTGTAAAGTTTTATCTACGCTGTAGAAGACAATTATTGCTGTGATTGATGTAAAAGAATGATCTTATCTTTAGAACCAACCACCTATATTTTGATCATGTTATTAATTCTGTTTTTTCTAAGCGTGATACTTCATGTATGTTTTCTTTCGATCTAAATGAATGGATGTCACGCTTGCAATTTCATTACGGATGTCTTTCAACAAATCCTTCTGCTTTCTAAAACAATAATTGTTATAATCTCTAAAAGTTTTACTAATATGATGTTTTCCATTCATCATCTAAGATGTCTGCCAAGGCATAATCCTAATTTAAAATTATCAAACTGGATAATAACCGGACAAGTTTCAAAATATTGATCTCATGGTGTATCATGGTTTGGTGGTTAAGAGTAATTGTTCTTTATTATGTGATTTGTTGTTGTCTTAAAAATCTGTAGAGTTCATGAATCATGGATATTCATATTTGACTGTTCTTAACTTTACTGATCAATAGGCTCTCTGTTTGATCACTAATTGAATTTTCACTAGAAAATCGAGTCGGTTGCAGACATGAAATTGGACTGAACAATATTTTTCTACACAGGTATTCCATACGAAAAAAGTAGCGCATAAGATGCTCGGTTTCATTTCCAACCACGCGCATATAATATAGATGACCGTCGAAACAAAATTCAATATGCTTTTACACCAGTTATATCTTGCTATTGATAGGAAGTTAGATCGATGCTGATTGTATTTTGATTACGATCTAGACTAGTAGATACAGATACGATATGAAAATCTATTGGTTCACTTGCTTCCATAGCACGAATATACCTATACATTGGGAGAATATGCTTACAACTATGATGCTTCATGTTCTCTTGAGGTAGTTATCTACCTCCTCATCAAGTTGGCATCAAGTAATTCTAGCTTTACGAGAATTAGATGTCATCTCAATTTTCGAAACAACTATACAGTAGCAATTCATTTTTTTTATCTATGGTATCATTATCAGGATTGTGTGCATGGAGTTTAGATTAATATATATTGTTTCATGGAGTATCAGCAACTACCATCGATTCACTGTTCATGTGTGGTTCCATGTATCCCCATCAATGAACTTCAGTGATTAGGAATTCCTTGATCGATTGCAGGCTATGAATGAGCTGAATGTAAAATGCATGTCCAGTCGGATTCTTATGAAGCATGCATAGATGACAAAGGGGGCGAACTTGTGAGGAGATAATGGATATGTTCTACGTCTAAAATGATTGCAAGAGAGCAAGAAGGGGATAGATAATATTCGCTTTTCTTTGCAAGATAACAAGAAGGAGATATGTTCTTCGTTTGAGATGATAATTAATACTCCTCTATATTTGCAAGGATCTGATAAAGCAATAAATACTATACAATATAGAGAAGTACATTCAATTCAAGCAGCTTTGTAATCCAATGCAGTGAAACACAATAATGTGCAATCTAAAGAAATAATCACTTAACACTTGATCCATATTGGTTTACACCATGCTGCACGAACACCTATAGCACATCATTGGCAACATTTGTCTGCTATGAGCCATATTCTCCAAGGCTATTTTAGCTAATTCTCAGAAGTTTTTTTATTTAATCTAGTGTAAACCACACCAACACAAATACATTGATAAAAAAACCTCATGTTCAGTAATTAAACATGAAGATTTAGACCGTAATAGGCCGAATAGAATATATATTTTAAAACTTAGATCCTATAAATGACTGGATGTTTCCATATATAGTAATTGCATCAATACATCATGGTGAACAATTAGCAAGCAATGCTGTTGGAATCTAATTGGAGCACTCAAGTTGTAGAAATTGATCATTGATTCACTCTACATTTACAAAAATAGAGCACTGATGTAGATGAGCATGGAAAGATTCCTCTTGATGGATTTTTCTAGTTTGTATGACTGATTGGAATTGTCCTTACTAGACTTTGAAACTGATGAGCATGGAAATTCCTCCTGATTCACTCTATATTTTGACTAATTGGAGGGGCGTAGGGGGAGGTGATGCTCCTGTGCGCACAGGGAGAGTGCGCACAGGAAGTTGGCGGTGATTGAGGTCTTCGTGTGTCACAAACGGGGAGGGGGGCTACTACTATGGTCGGGTGAGATGGGAAGGAGGCTGGGCAATAAAGGCGAGAGGAGGAGAAGGTCAGGCGGTGGAGGCGAGGGGGAGGAGGCCGGGCGTTGGAGAAGAAAGGGGCTGCACAAGATGGTGACGGGGAGGGAGAGCGCGATTAGGGCTGGGCGTGCGGAGAGAGTGAGGACTGAGGAGCAATTGGCTCTTTCGATCGGACGGTTGATGTCAACCGTGATGGATGGTTCAGATCACTGGAGCAGCTATGTTGGCTGCTGCTAGGAGCAGCTGCTTCCCTTTTCTCATATATATATATATATATATATATATATATATATATATATATATATATATATATATATATATATGGTCATATGTGGCTGCCCCCGCCTTATTTGGGCAATTTTTTATTTTTTTTGAAAAATAACACCATGTACATTCATCCCTATATCCCTCCTATATACCATTCGAATTTCGTCAGAAACAGAGACTCCTACGGCCTCCATCCGGACAGTAATTTTTTAACAGTAACAGGATTTTTTTAAATCGATATCATCGAGATGGAGGCCGTAGGAGTCTCTGTTTCTGACGAAATTCGAATGGCATATAGGAGGGATATATGAATGAATATACATGATTTTATTTTTCAAAAAAATAAAAAAGAGGCCGAAAAATAGGGCGGGGGCAGCCCCATTTTTTCCATATATACATATATATATATACATATATACATATATATATATGAGGAAAATGGGGCTGCCCCCTAGGGGGAGCTAACTTAGCTCCCCCGCCCTATTTTCTTCAAATTTTTTTATTTTTTTGAAAATTTTTTCCGTGAATATTCATCACTATATCCCTATATTATGTCATAAAAATTTCGTGTGAAACAGAGACTCCTACGGCCTTCATCCAGACAGTCATTTTTTAACGGTAACATGATTTTTTAAATCGACCACGTTTGGATGGAGGTCGTTCGAGTCCCTGTTTCGCATGAAATTTGAATGACATAATATAGGGATTTAATAATGAATTTACACGGTTTTAGATTTCAAAAAAAATAAAAAAAATTTGTGAAAAAAGGGCGGGGGAGCTAAGTTAGCTCCCCCTATGGGGCAGACACATTTTACCCTATATATATATATATATAAGAAAAAATGGGGCTGCTCCCTGGGGGCAGCCAACATGGCTGCCCCTGCCCTATTTTTCGGCATTTTTTAGTTTTTTGAAAAATAAAACCATGTATATTCATCCATATATCCCTCCTACATACCATTCGAATTTCGTCAGAAACAGAGACTCCTACGGCCTCCATCTCGATGGTATCGATTTAAAAAAATCATGTTACCGTTAAAAATTACTGTCCGGATGGAGGCCGTTGGAGTCTCTGTTTCTGACGAAATTCGAATGGTATATAGGAGGGATATAGGGACGACCCCTAGGGGTAGCCAACATGGCTGCCCCCATCCCATTTTTCGCAAAAATTTATTATTTTTTTGGAAAAGTATCACCATGTATATTCATCCCTATATCCCTCCTATATGTCATTCGAATTTTGTCAGAAACAGAGACTCCTACGGCCTCCATCCAAACGTCATTTTTTAACGGTCGCAGGATTTTTTAAATCGACCCTGTCTGGATGGAGGGAGTAGGAGTCTCTGTTTCTGACGAAATTCGAAGGGCATATAGAAGGGATATAAGGATGAATATATATATATTATATTTTTCAAAAAAATAAAAAAATTTGCCCAAAAATGGGGCGGGGCAGCCATGTTATATATATATATATATATATATATATATATATATATATATATATATATATATATATATATATATATATCCTGCCATGTGGCTGCATCCACACATGAGTTGTGGCATCCCCCTCTCCTTCCTCCACTTGCGCGGCATGTGTCCTCCGCCCCTTGCACGAGCCCGCGCAACTACCACCTTCCCCGCTTGCCTAGCTCAACCCCTACCCGCATCTCGCACACCTTTCCTTCCTCGCACGACCTGTGCGCAATCGCTGCCCTCCGCTTCTTCCCTCTCCTCTCCCTCCTGCTGACCCCAAAACCACCTCGATTTATAACTGATCCCCCACACCATGTGGTGCACGGCTGCACCCCACCTTCGGAGTTGACCTGCAACCGTCGTCCGCCTCGCAAGATCTATTCCCAAGACAGCCCACTTCCAACCACCCATAAAGGTGGCATCGCCGACCTTCTTCCATCCCATCCGCCACTTTCCAAAGAGGAAGGAGAGAGCTCGCTACCACCCTCAGGTGTCAACAGCAGGGACCACAACTTGAGCAAAGGCCCCCAGCCTCATGCGAGATCCAAGGGACACCTCCCCTTGTTGTAGCTACTTAACGCAACCGCCCTGCTCGTCGCACGTCGCTGGCTACAAGCAATGACCGGGGAACCTCGAGCTTCCCCTCCCAGGCGATTCTTCATTCATCTACTATAGGTAATCTTCGTTCCTTCTCCTTCTCTCCTCCCATGTTCATCTCTTTTCTATTTCTTCCATCCTTTTTCCACCTAAATCGGTCACATGATCTCATTCACCTTCACTGAGTGATTCCACCCTTCTTCCCCTTCGACATCATCGCTCGGCATCAGCACATTCACACACCACTAGTTGTCAAGCCATCTCCTCTCATCACAGCCTCCTCAGGCTTTGCTCCACTCTCACACGCATCATCACCAAGGCACCATTGACAAGCTACACTGTGAATGCTAGTCTTGGCATTCAAAGTATTTTAAGTGTTTTTGAATAAGGCCATAATTGTTGGAGACTTGGCTTAGTCTAGCATTTTGTTAGCTTATGTTAAGCACTTTGTTAGAGTCTTTGCTTAATTTTAGCATTCCTTTGTTTTCTATCATCTGGTATCAGAGCCACTTCCATGGCAATCGTCCCTGAAAAATCGTCATGGGTGCAACAACTGAGTCGTATGCTCCAGTACCCTCAGTTGACGAACACGAACTACACTAGTTGGGTGATTCGTGTTTAGGCCATAATGGAGGATCAAGGCCTCTGGGGGGTTGTTGCTCCGGTAGAGGGAACACAAGTCGATGTCCGGCTCGACAAGAAGGCGAAGATGCATCTCTTCCAAGCACTTCCGAAGGACCTCCTTATGTCGGTGGCTAAGAAGACGACAACAAAGGAAGTTTGGGATTGCCTCAAAACGAGATTCGTCGGTGTGGACCGAGTTCGGGACGCACGATTGCAGATGTTGAAGCGGGAGTTCGACGTCATGCGGATGAGTGATGGAGAATCACTCGACCAATACACTGGTCGACTAATTGACATGTCTGTCAGATATGCAACTCTTGGCGAGACAATGACGGATCTCATGCTCGTAAAAAAATTGTTCGATGTGGTGCCAGAACGGTTTATCAGTGTGATAGCCGGCATCGAGCAATTTTGCGACCTCAAAACCTTGGTTTTTAAGGAGGTCATCGGCCGACTCAAAGCCTTTGAAGAGCGCACATGCAGGAAGAACACTAGCGCAGGTGGAAGCGTAGATGGGCAACTGCTCCTCACCCAGGTCGAGTGGGAGGCACGATCTAAGAAGACGGAGGAGATTTGTCAAAGAACAGGACTCCTGCAGATGGCGAGAACCACGACCGAGGAGGTCGTGGGCGTGGCAGAGGAGGCTACAAAGGTGGTCGTGGAGGACCACGCAAAGATGAGGCAAGTGGCTCTAACGGTGGTGGCCGTGATAAGAGTCATATTCGGTGCTATAACTGCAACGAGATGGGACACTACTCGACAAACTGTCGAGCCCCAAGGAAGAAGGAGGAAGCTCACTTTGCACGTGCCAAGGACGTTGAACCAGCACTTCTAATAGCGGTCTCAAATGAGACTCTGCTGGTTGAAGAAGAACGACAGGAGGTCGTGATGCTGAATGTGGAGAAGGTGTGGCCGGAGTTGCATGCTACAGAGCATGTTGAGGGACCAACAGATGTATGGTACCTCGACAATGGCTCTAGCAACCATATGACTGGTGATGAAGCTAAGTTCCACGAGTTGGATAAAGCAATCACCAGAAGCGTCGGATTTGGCGACGACTCGACGGTGCAGATCAAGGGGAAGGGATCAATCCTCTTCACATGCAAGAATGGTGATCAGTGGCTTCTTCAAGAGGTATTTTTTATCCCTAGACTTCGTAGCAATCTAATAAGCCTTGGTCAACTCACTGAGTCTGGGCACTAAGTGCTTATGGATGAGGATACACTCAAAGTATCGATGAAGAACACCTATCGCTTGATCATAAAAGTGAAGCGAACACAAAACCGTCTCTACCGCATCGAGCTACAACTGGCGAGGCCATTTTCATTATTAGCAAGCCTAGATGATCCTGCATGGTCGTGGCATGCTCGCCTTGGCCACATCAACTTTCAAGCATTGAAGATACTTGCCAGAAAGGATTGGTGGCAGGTGTACCGCTGATTACACATCCTGACCAGGGGTGTCGGACGTGTCTAGTGGCAAAGCACACAAGATTGACATTCCCGAAAGCAGCCAAGTACCAAGCATAGAAGCCCCTCGAACTTCTACACATTGATTTGTGTGGACCGATCACGCCATTGACTCCAGGTGGTAATCACTATTTTATGTTAATTGTTGATGACTACTCTCGATGGATGTGGCTGCATGTGCTCAAAAATGAAGGACCAAGCTGTTCGGCATTCATGAAGACCAAGTTTCTAGCAGAACACGAGTAATTATCGTGTTAGGCTATCTGATCTGATCGCGGAGGAGAGTTCTTATCAGGCAAGTTTGCAAAGATGTGCGAGCAGGCAGGAATCGAGCGTCACCTCACTGCACCATATTCACCCTGGCAAAATGGTGTGGTGGAGCGAGTAACCGTACGGTGATGGACATGTCACGCTCACTTCTCAAAAGTATGAGCATACCAAGCAAATTTTGGGGGGAAGCAGTACGACATGCCGTCTATCTCCTCAATCGCTTCCCAACCAAAGCGATGGGCGATCGCACTCCGTTCGAGGCGTGGACGGTAAAGAAGTCGCATCTAGCACATGTTCAAGTGTTCGGCTGCATGGCACATGCTAAGGTGACCATGCCAAACCTCAAGAAGCTCGATGATCGCAGTAAACCGATGGTGTACCTGGGTGTCAAAGAAGGTTGCAAGGCCCACCGCCTACTGGACCCCATCGAGGAAAAATCCATGTAAGTCGTGATGTTATATTTGAAGAAAATGTGGAATGGAAATGGTCTATGTATGTGGAAAGTGGTCCATCACCCAATTTTGTTCAACACCCTCTAGCATCATGAATACTTCGGAGGTCATGCCATTCACGACAGAAGATTTTGACCAGGATAGGCACCTGCCTACACTTTGGTCAGGAGGACAAGTGACAGCGACGGTGCACCTATCCGTTATAGATCCATGGCTGACATCATGCGTGATGCTCCGCACATGGATCTAACAGAAGAGGAAGCGATGCTCACAGAAATGGAGGAACCGTCATGCTTCCAGAAGGTTGTTGGTCATCCAGCATGGGATGACGCCATGGCCCAAGAGATTGAAGCCATCGAAAAAAATACGACGTGGTCACTCACCACGTTACTGGCGGGACATAAAGCTATAGGGCTTAAATGGGTGTACAAAATCAAAAGGAATTCAGATGGCGAAGTTATCAAATACAAGGCCCGCCTTGTTGCAAAAGGTTATGTTCAACAACAAGGCACTGACTTTGAAGAAGTCTTTGCTCCCGGTTGCTCGTCTTGACACGATACGTGCCATTTTATCTATCACGACCAATCGAGGATGGCAAGTTCATCACCTTGACATCAAATCAACATTCTTGAATGGTGAAACTCGAAGAAGAAGTTTATGTGACACAACCTGAGGGGTTCACAATGAAAGGAAAAGAGCATATGGTGCTCAAGCTAAGCAAAGCGCTCTATGGGCTACAACACGCACCACGTGCATGGCACATGAGCCTCGATAGAAGCTTGAAGCAGCTCGGCTTCACAGGATGTACACGGGAGAAAGCCGTGTATAGAAGGGGCGAGGCCGCGACATGCATCATTGTCGGCATTTATGTCGATGACTTGATCGTCACAGGAGAAGATCCTAGAGGACATTGCAAACTTTAAAAAATAGATGATGAGAGAGTTTGAGATGAGCGATCTCGGCTTACTCACATACTACCTCGGACTTGAGGTGGAACAAGGAGATGGTGGCATCTCACTCAAGCAAACAACCTATGCTAAGAAGGTATTAAATGAATTTAACATGTCTGATTGTAATTCTTGTAAGATTCCCATGGAGCCAAGATCCCATCTGCACAAGGATCCAGAAGGACAGCCTGTAGATGCCACCTACTACCGTCGCATCATCGGGTGTTTGCGCTATCTTCATCACACCAGTCGGACCTCTCCTACGTTGTTGGTGTAGCGAGTCGATTCATGGAGAAGCCTACAATGATGCATCACAAGGTTGTGAAGCAAATCCTAAGGTATCTCAAAGGTACCATCGATTCCGGACTTGTCTACAAGAAAGGAGGCGAGGAAGAAGTAATCACTGGCTATACAGATAGTGATCTGGCTGGTGATATGGATGATCGGAAGAGCACAGTTGGCATGGCATGGCATTCTACATCAACCACTATCTTGTTTCATGGAACTCGTAGAAATAAAAGGCAGTAGCTCTTTCATCATACGAGGCAGAGTTCATGGCAGCAACTGCAGCAGCATGCCAAGCACTCTGGCTTAGAGCATTATTGGTTGAACTGGTCGAAACAAAATCAAGGATGGTGAAGCTATTCGTTGACAACAAGTTTGCAATAGCTCTTATGAAGAATCTGGTCTTCCATGGATGAAGTAAGCACATCGACACAAAATATCACTTCATACGTGATTGTGTCGAAAGAAGGTTGATTAGCGTCGAGTTCGTTCGCATCGAAGACCACCAGGCCGATGCACTGACAAAGGCATTACTGATAGCGAGATTGGTGACTATGCATCATTAACTTGGTGTCCGTGATCTCGGGGTATGCCAAGACTAAGGGGGAGAATGTGAATGCTATTCTTGGCATTCAAAGTATTCTAAGTGTTTTTGAATAAGGCCATGATTGTAGGAGACTTGGCTTAGTCTAGCATTTTGTTAGCTTATGTTTAGCACTTTGTTAGAGTCTTTGCTTAATTTTAGCATTCCTTTGGTTTTCTATCATACACAACCCCCTTTGCAGACCATCGACCCCTCTTCACCTCACCTCACAATGAGCTCTTGCGACTCTTGTAGTTAGAGGCATCGGCTCACCCTCCATCAGCACCTTCGTGAAGCAGCCTTGGGCTGTGTGCGCTCGTGCCATGACACCTAACATCACCTTGACTTCGAGCCGCTAGTAGCTCGAGCCTATGCTGCTCCATTACATATTTTACCCATATCATGGTCTGAAATTTATTTTTTATTAACTCTTACTCCAAAAATTATGCAAAAATCAGAGAAATTATGCAAAAACAAGAGATGATGCATCTAAATGTGTTTTAATTACTTTCCAAATTTTATAAAAAATAGATGTTTATTGTGCATAAAATAAATTGTTGAGCAATTTCAATAAATAATTTTTAATTAAATATACAAACGATATTTCTGCGAAATTTGAACTCTTCTGGATTGCTTATTAAAATATCTTTCTAAGATAAATTACTCTCTAGATAAATTGATTTTCTAGATTACTTATGAATTAAGTACTCAAAATAACTCTGTTCCATTAAAAATTCATAAAAATTCATTTAGTGTCAGAAAATTCCAAAAAAAGCATTGTAGCTTCACTTCATCATGTTTCACTTCTAATAAAAATTTCATTAATTTTAAATTTTTTTGCATGAAAAATTGCATAAAAACACCCTTTTTGATTTTTCATTTGTTATATTTTAACCCCAAAAATAAAAAAAAACACTTTGCATTCATTATTTGATTAGGTATCTAGGAAAAATATAAATGGCTAAATTTGATTAATATCACATAAAATTTTATTTAGCTAAGTTGCTTGATTTCTTAATAACCTAGTTCAATTGCATTTTTCACATTTGCATTTTTATTGCATATATATAATGCCTTGCTGAAAACCTAGCTTCTAGATTGCCTAATAATTGACCTAAGGAGATAGTGGCCTCCTTGACTTCGACCTTGGCTTGCCCAAGTAAAATAAAATTTTATTCGCTCGCTTTCAATTGGATAATTAATTCAGTGGTCTTTTTGATTAATCTCTTTTCCTCCTGCAATGAAAGTTAATGTTGTAATTAGCGAGTGTAAATTGCTGGTTTGTCAGATGAAATTAGATCACAGGGGTGTCCATGCAATTACATAAAATATAAGTAAAAAAATATATGCACATGTATTATGAAGTGTTAATTATTTTGGTGTCTTTTTAAATTTTTAATTTATGTTTCTATTTAAATTATATTTTATATAATATATGTAATTATTTAAAATTATAAGGTAACTAGAAATATAAGGAATACAATAATAGTCTATTTGTACAGATGCCCCAAATTAGTAGTACCTCAAAAGCCGACTTTTGTATCTTAGCTCAATTTTCAATTAAAATATACTCATTTGATAGATAATTTAGTTTGAAATTCAATGTAGGTGAGTTTGGTTCAATTTATGTTCATATGGAGTAGATATTTATCAATGAAGTTTGGTTTGCGACTTTTTCGTTTATGTGTATGTGCACTGTTCATGACTTATAATGGCTATTTTTATTGATTTATTGTGCATTAATATGTACAAGTTTTGTGTTGAAAATTTTATTGTTAGAAGTTCATATGAGTGTAAATAAAATAGTAAAAATAATCTATATTCGCATTATGGTGTACATGAAAGAATTAAGGTTTTGCGGATTTTGTACAATATTTGACCCTTATGTCTCCCTACGTTATTAATGGTCAACCTATTCAATATTGACTTGGTCTCAGGGTTTTAGAGTCGGTTAGTATATTTGATACTTCATTTTTTTTCTTTTCTTTTTTATATTCAAGTATTTACACATTGAATATAGCCTAATTACATATCAATGTTAGTTGTTAATTTATGAAAATTAGTTGTATTTACATGTGTTTTATTAGGGATTTAAAGCCAAAAAAGGAGAATAAATGTAGATGAATGGCCATTCATCACCCCCCTATAATTACCTTTGTTAGTCCCTAGCAAGCACTTATTGAAAAAATAAGTGAATCAAAAGAGAAAATAAAGAAAAGGAAATAAAGAACTTGAATGGTAATGATTTTTTAAACTTATCTTCATAAAATCAAAGTTTGGAGCTCAATAAGACCTTTGGATTGTTAATGTGTCCGAATCTTATTGAGGATGAGATCTAAAACTTAACAACCCTTAAGTTTTAGAATCCTATGTTTAGTTCGCCTCAATAGTCAGGTCAAAATAAGTCATTTCATACACAAACCCTTACTACTATGAGTCTCACTTGTACATTGTATGTGGAATGTAGCTCTTCTTATTAGAAATAGTAAGAAATAGTCTCCTTCAGCAAGGTAACCCTAATTACTCAATATAGATACTCGTACCTTGAGGATCATGGTATTTCCTTCTAATTTCACGTGCAACCGGCTCAAAGAAGAGGAGGTACAAAAAAGAACGGATCGTGACCAATGTAGTCACATATCCTTTGGAGCTTGACCGATGTAGCCAAGTCTCCAGCTACATGCAGCCTTGAGATCTTTAACTTTGAAGAATAAGCCTTGCTTATTGATACATAACTTCGACGGGATTGATTTTTCGTTGACTTTTTGCCCTTATATTTTTTGGAGTCTTTGGTTCATACACATTTTTTATAACATATTTGTATAGAAGCATTTACATAAGGAAATTTTCTTCTTGATCCAGCAGACTATCCCTCTTTTGAAGATTTAGTGCAACCCACAACATCTTGTCTTTAGACGTCTATGCCACGAGATCGGGTTGGGGTGCACTAGCCTCCAATTGGGGTGGCGCATGTTTCCATGCATGTGCTTATCAAGCTAAAGATCATGCACTCACTACCTCATCTAAGTTGAGCTAAGTGCAGGGTGCTTGTCCAAGTTAGGTCATTATCCTTAAGAGTCATGCGTGCACTTCAAAATATTCTACATAGGCTAATCAAGATGACATGTGAACATAGTCTAGTAGACTCAAAGAATTAAGTCTTATTGCCCTGAAAATTCTTAATTACAGTTCCTATAAGGTTCCTATGAAATTAAGTGGGTTAAGTTATAGACCAAGCTTTAATTCTTTAGATTTTATTCCAGACTTTTTTAATTATCAAAATCATTCTGAAAAATATTCATGCATTGCAAAGATATTTTTGTGAAATGCATTTTTTGTTTTTGACTTTTTACGAGATTGTGGAAAAAAGTTTCAAAAAATATTATGGATTTTGAAAACATTTTCAAATATTTTAGTAATTTTTTTCAAAATCTTAATGAATTAAAAGAATTTGCAAGTGTTATGTACATATTAACAAAGGATTCTATACAAAGATATACAAGTTTTTTACAAGTGTTTTAATGGATATTTTTTCTATATGGTTATCTACAAGGTTTTCAAAACTATTTTAAATATTTTTGCAAATATTTTACAAATATTTTTGAAAATGTATTTTAAAAATAATTTTACGAAAGATTTTTCAAGTAATTTTTCAAATAAATGTTACATATTTTTACAAACATTTACAAAGAAATATTTTTTGAAGATTTGAATACATCTCACAATTTTTTCCCAAATATTTTCAAAATATTTTTCAAAATATTTTATAACCATTTTTCAAAATCATTTGCAAAATATTTTCAAATCAATTTTTACAAATAATTTTCAAAAATTTTACACTTATTTACAAGAGTTTTTACAACTGATTTAATCATATATACTTACCCAATATGTATTATTTATATTATTAAAGATACAGAAAGTACAAGGTATGGCTAATGTACACATATATGGGTAAAATGGGACTGCCCCTAGGGGAGCTAACTTGACCCCCCACTCCCACCCCATTTTTTTTCATTTTTCTATTTTTTTAAATGACCCTATGGGTTTTCATCGTTATATCCTTATATTATATCATTCAAGTTTTATGCGAAACAGAGACTCCTACGACCTGCACCTAGACGGACATTTTTTCACAGTTGCAGAATTGTTGAAATCGACCTCGTCTGGATGGATGCCATAAGAGTTTTTTTCGCACAAAACTTGAAGGACATAATATAGAGATATAGTTATGAAAATCCATAGAAGTATTTTTTAACAAAATAAAATAATGGGAAATATGGGTGAGGGAGCAAAGTTAGCTCCAGGAGGGCAACCCCATTTTACCATACATACATACATACATACATACATACAAACTTCAAATAAGATGGGGTCTCATCACTTTTGTGGTGAGCCCTCCATTTCAGTCGTTAATTTCAAATCACATGATTGTAATAAATGAAATATTAATTGCATTATTTTAATGGTAAAAACTATTTTGGTCATTTGTCACAATATGAAAATACTATGTGACAACCCACAATTTCAAAACTCTAATCATCTCCCCTCTCTCTCGCCCCTCCTCTCTCTCTCTCTTTCTCTCTCTCTCTCTTGATGATGTGTCATGGATGCGTAGGAGCATGGTGGTGTGCTGTGGAAGCATATGGGTGCGATGAGGAGGCCACAATGGAGGTGGCACGGAGGAAGGAATATGTAGAGGAGGTAGCACGCATATGCGGTGGTTGTGTCGTCGCACACGAATGCACACAAGCATCCACCAGAAGGCATCCACCATGTGCGGAGGCCGTCTGCACCACAGACATTCGACCTCCCTCTTTACCGTCGTGCTTCACCATCGCCCACGCCACCAAGCAGTCTCTACCATGTCGTTTCCTATGATGATGTGATGCTTCGTGTGGATGTACATCAAGTATTCATCCATTGTATTCTAAGTTTTGTGTAGGACATATGTTGATTAAATGCTTGATAATGATTATGTGCCATGAAGGAGAATTTTGCATTAATATTCTTTAAATTTACATAACGATTATCTGTTTTACAAATCTCACATTATTTTCTATATATCTGACATTCAATTTTACAAATTGATCCACTTTCTTTTAAAATCTTATTATCGATTTCTTCTTTTGCAGAGCTCCACGTGAAATCTGAAAAACGATCGCAATTTTTACAAATGTAGCAATACTATTACAAATCTCAAACGAAGGAGCGGTATGAAAAACTTACAAAGATATTTGCAATCTTACATAAGGAACATACCCATTTACAAAAAAATGTGAAAAAATGTTTTGTTTGGTTTACAATCACAATCAAATACTTACAAAAAGAATGTAAACTTTATAAAGAGCCAAATAAAATTTACAAAATGGTATACTCATTTTACTGAAAAATATTGAATGGTATTATAAAAAATATTCATGAAAATACAAAGTGGAAATATATTTTTCACAAAAACTCACGGAAGTTTACAATGATATGATTAAACCAATTTGTTCAGATCAAAATCGGAAATTAACTATAAAAGGTATCAATGAGAAATACCGAATCCAGAAAAACTAAAAATGGTAATTCAAGGCTATTAAATGATATTCGAATTTAGTAAAATTGAGACGATGGGAATACCCTTTTGGATAACTTTTTTGATATAATTGTCTGATTGAGATCTGACGGATCCAATTTATCACCACAATATTGATGAGACCCCACCTCATTTGAAAGGGTCCCTATACACACACACACATCCCCTCATATTAATCTTGAACTATGTCCTCATAGTGACCAAGGAGCAACAAAGGAAGACATAATTCGTGCTAAGTATAGAAAAGATCAACACTACAATGACTCAATCAAAGAATAAGAAGTTGATCACCCCATGTACTTAGAATCAAGTAATACTGATTATAGAAGATTGTATACTAAGAGGGGATGATCAATGACTAGAATTCACAAAATTAACATCTCGACATGTCTCACCCTATACTTAGGGTAAAATATCCCTAAATATAGAAAATAATATCAACAAGGTAGAAGAGAAGTGAGGAACAAAAAAAGAAAAAATCAATGCACTCATCCACCCCATACTAAGGATCTAATTATCTTAATTATAGCACTAATGAAAGGGATGAATGAATAATAAGGAAGAATGAAAGAATTGAAAAAAATAATAATAAAGCAATCAAGAAAAATATTTTTGGATAGAGCATTACTTGAATATTCTGATGTTGTTGGGAGATCATCATCAAATGTCACATTAATTGACAAAGGACAGGAATGTATCATTCTCTAAATACATCTTCAGCAATTGTACATTGACTATGAATAGTTGTGCGTCAAATGACAATTCAGATATCGATATGCTGCTATTATCACACACGGTCTTCATTATTAACGACCCAACCCATTTACTCTTTGATTACTTGCTAAATGACTACATTAATAATAATATGGTGTAGTACGATCCCTCAACTATCAATCAGAACTAAGTCAAAAAACTTTGTGAAGAGGACTAGTTTAATTTTTATCATGGATAAGTCCGTGGTCGAATACAAGGACACGGGCAATTAATTAAGTTACTCTAGGTGCTAAATATTTAATTAAGTATTAAATCAACGAATCTAGGTCAAGTTATGCAAACAAATGCAATGTATGATTTTTATTTGATTTTCTATGCAAATATATTAAATGAAAAAATGATGATAACGCACAAATAAAGAAATAATATGCAAACAAAAGCTCACTATGCTCATGATTAAATGGCTCAGTTGAACAACTAAGAATAGATTGATCTACTGATAAGTCCAATCAATAAGCTTAATTGTTACTTAAATCAATGTGTCACCTCTTAAGTACCGGAAAATGATCCAAATTATAAAGAGACCTAAAATTATGATCTTATAAAAAAATGGTTATCTAGTAATCTTCCCAAAACTTCATAATCATAGTAATTGAATCAATGGCAAACAGAACATTTAAAAGAGGAACCAATGATGAAAGTATCAATTATTAAGTACAATAACATAGCTAGAAATATTAATTTTATTCTCTAAAATTTAATACGTGGAAGATACACTTGATAAGAAAATTAATAACACCTCATTACAGAGAATTGAATTTTCTTTAAAAAGGACCAATTTTCATTAAAAAAGACATATAATTCTCAAGTTATTCCACAATTGGTTCATAGGAATAAATGGAAAAAAACTATGATAAATACTCCACAAAATATCACAAAAGAGTCCTTATAAGGACTTGAATGCAACTATATAAAATTGTTAGGATGAAGAGTATTAAATTCCCAACATGGAGACTTATATGCAATAACCGAGAATCGTTAGGTGGAGCATGCAAATTTCCCAGCTCCTTATGAGGCACTTCACATGCGTCTAGGCTCAGTTGGTGCTACTAGGGTCAGGACACGTGGCAAGCTCCCATGCCTCAATGTTGGCTAGGTTGCTTCTGAGGAGACTACTTCAATGATGGTGGCTCGGGATGCTCCAGAGTCGTTCGATCATCACTAATTGGGATTGATCGTACGTCTACTGCTCCTTCTCCTCTGAAGAGCTCCTCCGCTTGTGGTGGAGGACTGGTTGTGCTCCGATGAGGATGATTGGCCTCCTTTGTGCTCCTCATGCCGAAGCGACGCACCATGAACCCTCACAAAGGCCTTACGAAGAATATCGATGGTTGGTAGAGGTCGGATGATTCCTGGTTCTCCTAATCGTTGCAAGGTTGACAGAGGCAGAAACTTTGAATGATGCTCCATTCAAACCTAGAACATTGAAGTCTTCCAAAAGTTAGATCTATAACCGAAGCAACTAGATTGATCTTGGGGTTGGAATGAAGTGGAATGGGGGCTCATCATTGGTGGTAGATAGAAGCCCTAATGGGTTCACTTCTCTTGCAGAGAAGAAAAGTGGATAAAAGGGAATAAACTGATCAGTAGATGGATCGAGTGGGTTTGTGGTTCCATGAAGGTCAATGACCCATGGAGATGGTGTAGGCGGTCCCAGAGTGGTGGAAGATTGTGTGAATAAGTGAGAATAAAATGGAGAAAAAGCAAAGAAAATAAGATAACATGTTACCTGAGATCTGGAGGTGGACGATGAAGTCAAAGAAGTGAAGAATATCGGCCTAGTTTGGACCAAAAGAAGCTCCGATCATTGCTTGAGGTTCTTGGCTAAAAACTAAGCTCGAGCATTAAGAATGGGCTACAACTTATCCTGAGAAGCTAAGGATCTCACCAGAGCTTGATCTTTGTTGTCGCTTTCTCTCTCTCTCTCTCTCTAATTCTCTATCACAACAAGGTAGAGAGGCTAGGAGGTTCACTCGAGAATGGCAAATGGTTGGGATGGTTGTCGGAGGTGGGTTTTGATGAAATAAGAATGGCGGTTGGGTAGTTCCCAAGTGGAGGTTTCAACCACTGCTCAAGAGAGAACATGAGGAAGAAGAGAGAAACTAAAGGTTTGGTGAAGTAAAATGGTGGATGGGGAAGAGAGTGGCATTTGAAGGAAGTGGTTAGAGCACATAAAAAAGTTGGTAGAATTGGAAGAAGACTGATGTTGCACAACCGGCGAGGGTGGGGGCTGAAAGGGAACGAGGAAGGAGATGATACATGGACCGTCTGATGGAGATCAGACGACCCTAATTGAGGAGCGAAGTTACGGCTTTGATGGCTTGATCAAGATCTCAAGCAGCTTAGAATCGAAGCAGGTGAAATGAAATGAAGGATGTATGATCGAGTTGATCAGACAGTCAGAATTGAGGGCAGAAGCTGAAGAAGGACTGGGTAGGTGGTCTCACCAGATTGGGCCACATGTCCCAATAAAATAAATTAAATTTTGAAAAACCAAAGTAAAATCAATAATAAATAATTATAGTCAAAATTAAAAAAGACATTCAACATGAAAGTTGTAGATCTCATTGAGATACAACTTTCTTGTAAAACTCAAAGTGAGATTACATTATAAGTACATAAGTAATTTTTTTGTGAGTATTTTTATAGGTATAAAATTACCATGTTTAATTCTTTTTTTTATTTTAAATAATATATATTATATATATGATATTATTATTTTGTATTCTAATAATATATTAATATTTACAAATATATGTTGTTATTATTATTTTTATATGATTTTGTTATGATTAGAAAATACATAAAATATTAACACAATATAGAAGAATGTATACAACACAAAGACCAATTATTTAAAACTAATAATCATGTTTATTTAATTACAAAGAGTTAATTGTTAAATTAAGGTTTTTGTTAATTAAGATTAAGAATTCTTAATCGAGGGGAATAATATATCAATATTATGATGATAAATCAGAGATTTATCCCCCTTTATACTTAAGATTTGTTCATCCTCGAGCAAATAATGAATGAATAAAAAGTTCAATCCTAGACTATGCATGTGAAAGACAATACTTGACATTTATGACACGAGTTTTAAATATGATTCTCAAACTCTATATCTGAACCAAGTCTTCGTCAAAAGGAACTCACCATCCCTAATTTTTTGATTCTCTGTGTATGCACGCCCACACACACACATATAAAAGAGGTACGAGTTTTAGTGTAGAATACATAGACAAGTGTAGAGTCAAGTCTTCACCCAAGATTCCAGTTTGAAAAATATTTCTTAGGATTCAACCCTCAACACTAGCGAATAAATCTAGTCTTGCTTAAATCTGTCGTCTCTTTAGTTGTCAGACTTAAAAGTATAGATGGACATGCTAGATATGGAGAATATTAGTCATATTCAACATGAGTGCGGGGTTAAAGATTAGCCTACTAATGTCTCTTTGGGCTAGTGTGAGATTGTTGGACATTCGAGCCCATGGCAAGCCGTTATGCAATAAATGATATTGCAAGTCATTCCTTGATATGAGATCAAGAATTACTAATTTGCATAATAAGTCTATTAGTACAATTAGGGTTATGTACCATGGCCATCTTAATGATCATACAATTGTTTATTCAAATGTTGAATCAAAGGGGTTGGTGCTTGGATGAATATCTAAAGAGTTAGATTGAGGACCCATCAAGCATCGTCAAATGACTATTTACAGATGATCTCCAACCCGAGTAGGAGATGGAAATCCTTTCTCTTTTGGTTGATATCTGAATGACCTCTTGATATAGGTCTTATGCATAGGAATAGAGATTTAGAGGCGTCAGATAAGTTAGGTCAAATATTTGACTTAATGAGATCGAGATAACTAAGTCCTATGTTGTATGTTGTCATCATATAGGCATCCATCCTTTGACCAGAGACATATGTATTGTTATATGTCTAAGTATGTACATTCCGTATATCGATAGATTGATGGCCTAATCAAGGTCTATGCACTAGCAAACTGGTGTATATATGAGGGCATATGAGTAATACGATCTCTCAAAGGGATCATACATGTTCAATACTGAATCGAAGACATGAGCTCACTCGTGAGATATTGTGAATCAAATTCCGTGCACAGTTGTCTCGCTTTGGAAGCTTGACTGAATTTGTATGTTTGATATGTGCTTTTGAAAACTATATGATCAATACTTGGGTATGGTATATTATTTTGGAAATTATATGATCGATAAATAAATCCCAATAATCAAATGAGAAACTTAATGATAAAACCATGAAGAAGTCAATCTAAATAAGATCCAAAACTTCAAGTTTATTCTAAGTCTTCCAGTATGCAAGATGTATGAATATTAGGAATACTCGGGGGTGATGTGATTATAAATGATTGTATAACCATGACACTTCCATTTTAAGGGAGTGATGAAACATTTCTGGATTTTAGTAATAGAGAACTAATCTGGTCTTAGTCCAAATGTTGGATATTTATCTGAATACGATTCAGATGTAATAAGAAGATAAGATTTACGGCTTTGGTTTAATCAAGCATCTTTGGGAGGTCCTCTTTATCTGGATTTGAGATGTGATCTCAATATCCAAGTCACTATACATGGAATGTGCAATCGCCCTGTCTTTATCTCCAAGTATCCGCGGAGAAAGCATCATATTCTTGAAAGAATTCAAGAATAATTCCATTATTGATATTGTAACTGAGCATTGAATAAAATAGATAATTAAATGTGATTTAATTGTTATGCATAATATAAAATTGATTCATATTATTTGGACTCATGAGAATGGGCATACAAAATGATTAAATGTGATTTAATTATCTAGGATGTGAATAATGTGTATATCACTATCCATATTGTTCATGGATATTATAATTGTGATTTATAATATGTTAGAGAGAGATAATTGTAATTTGTATTCACAAATTAGTAGTTGATGTGAATTGGATTCATAATGAACAATTAATTGTAAATACAATTTACATTTTATTTTGGATGTGTGAATGGTATAATTGAAATTATCAAAAAATAATTTGGAATTATTTTGGTGAATGATTTTGCAATAATAGTTTTTGCACATGTGAAATATTTGGTGAGATATGAGATCTCACCATATTGGAAGGAGATGGCCACCATACCAAACATGATATGGACGACCACTAAGAGAATCTCTCAATGGTGGTCATCCACTGTATGCATAGAAGGAGGCTATACTCCTTTCCATACTATTCCATATGATTTTATTTAATTGATTTTAAATTTTTTTGCATATAATTAAATATATTTAATTTCTTTGAGATTAATTATTTATTTTTGGTAATTAAAACACAACAAAATCATAACCATTGATTGAAAACACGAATCATATTTAACCATTGAATTTGTGTACACATGAATTGGGATACATGGACATCTAAAATATCATAAATAGAAGGATATCCCTAGCCTTTTTTTGAACAAGATGAAATAAAAATCCCTCTCTCATTTTCTCATTGATGTCAACCCTCTCTCTCTCTCAATAATATGACCATCCATATTATTGATCTAGAGCATTTCGTAGTCGTCGTGATGTCGTTGTCTTACCAGTTCGACTGCTCGTGGATCTCCATTTATTTTGGTGTACCTCACTTATGAAGAAGACATCAGATCTCATGAGACGAGATCAAGAGATTCATTGCTTGGATCATCCATATGGATTACGAGGAGCAAGAATTTCATTAATGCACTCGCATGCGTCTCCTCCGTTGGATCGAACTTGAGACAAGAGCTCTCTTACTTGAGAGACACCATCACAACAACGCTTCAAGAGGCATTCCTATATCTTGTTTTGGCTTAGATGAAATGATCTGAGAAGTGTTATTGGATCATGTAATTTCATCTCTTTAAACCTTTTAAATTATGTTCTCACGAGAAACTATTGCATCTAGTCTCTCCTGATCATATATGATGTGACCTTCACATTTCCATGATGTGCTTAAGGTTTTTCCCATAACCTTCACGACACACTGTTACACATTATTTTCACTTCAATAATTAAACAATATAATTTATCGCGATAAATATGTACTTAAAACCCCTCACGAGTTTTGTATGGTACCAAGTCAAGTGTACGACACTTGAGGATTTGGAGTTGCTTGGTCCACAATAAAAATATGGTCACAAGCAAGTTAGAATCTCGCACTAGAGAGTGCTAATTCATTGGATATGTAAAGAATGGTATTGGATACCAACTTTATGATCCTAAAATTCAAAAGGTATTTGTTTCTAGAGACAACAAATTTCAAGAAGATCAATTTCTTAAAAGTCAAGAAAATAATGAAGTTAAGGAACTAATCGAGTTTAGAGAGATCGATAAAGTTCAAACTCTGAAAATCGGAGAGATAATTGAAAATGACATGATTGTACCTCTTAGAAAGAGTTATAGGGTTGTAAGATAACCTAAAAGGTATGGGTTCCATGTATTAGAAGAATCTAATGATGATCCAACTTCATTCGATGAAGCTTTGGGTGATTGTGACATGGATAGTTGGATTCTAGCAATGAAGTCTAAAATAGACTCCATACACAATAATGGTATTTGGCCCTCGAAGATCCACCTAAAAGGGTCAAACCCTTTGGGTGCAAATAGATATTCAAGAGAAAAAGGGGAATCGATGGAAAGGTAGAGACTTCAAAGCATGGCTTATAGCGACGGGTTACACACAGAGAGAAGGCATCGATTTTAATGAGACATTCTCTCTTGTGGACATGCTTAAATTCATCAAGGCATTGCTTTCTATAATTGCACACCTTGGCTATGACCTATAACGGATGGATGCCAAGACAACATTCCTCAATGGATACCTCGAAGAGGATATCTATATGGAACAACCACAAGGCTTCCTAGCTGAGGAAGGTAAAGTGTGGAAGTTGAAGAAATTTATCTATGGGATTAAATAGGCTTCTCATAATTGGAACAGTTGATGTGATGAAACCATAAAG
This sequence comes from Ottelia alismoides, assembly GCA_037367405.1. Classification (NCBI taxonomy): domain Eukaryota; kingdom Viridiplantae; phylum Streptophyta; class Magnoliopsida; order Alismatales; family Hydrocharitaceae; genus Ottelia; species Ottelia alismoides. Next base: position 9,485 of record JAZKJV010004251.1, on the reverse strand, counting down.
AGTTATGATTTCGTGCAGAATCCAGATGAATCATGTGTATATAAAAATCTTAGTGGGAGCGAAATCGTGATCATTGTGCTTTATGTATATGACATCCTTATCATTGGGAATGATACAAAGATGATGACTAGTGTTAAGAACCGGTAGTAAAATACATTTGAAATGAAAGATCTCAGAGAAACTTCTTATATCTTGGGTATGATATTATTTAGAAACATAGAAAAGAGGATATTAGGAATATCATAACAATGATATATCAAGAATATCTTGAAAAGATTAATTATGGATAATTCCAAGAAAAGCTTCATTCCCTTAGACATAGTATTCAACTATCTTAAGGGGAGGCTCCCCAAATTGTTGAACAAAAGAAAGCCATGGCAGGATGCCCTTGTGCATCAACTATAGGAAGTTTGATGTAAGCCAAGATGTGAATAAGACCATACATATGCCATGTAGTAGGAGTGGTAAGCTGTTACCAATCCTGCTATGGAGAGCAACACTGTACAAAAGTGAAGAGCATCTTTAAGTACCTAAGAAAAATCCAAGATTACGTCTTTGTTTATGAATATAATGATTTTCAAGTCTTAGGGTACACTGATTCAAACTTCCAATCAAATGTAGATGACAGGAAGTCAACCTCAAGTTTCTTATTCATGTTGAACTATGTTTCCGTGAGTTGGAGATGCAAGAACCATGGCAACATGACCGTCTCAACAATTGAATACATAGCCGCATCGGATGATGCTAAAGAGGTTGTGGTTACACAAGTTCATCATGGAACTTGACATAGTTTCCTCATTAGAATCTCCCATCCCATTTCTCGTAGATAACATGTCTGCCATAGTGCAAGCGAAGGAATCCCGATGGTATCAAAGAAGCAAGAATGCGGAGAGGAAATATCACATCATCCGGAAGATCCATAAATGTAGTGACATCATGATCACCAAGGTTTCCTCTACCGACAACACTGTCGATCCGCTAACCCAACCATTGACTCAAAATGTCTTCGACCAGCATATTGTTAATATGGGGTTAAGAGTTGTACATGAATGGCTCTAAGGGCTAGTGGAAGATTGTTGGACCTTTAGGTCCTTGGCAACCCAATAATGGAATAAAAGTTATTGTTTTATCATGTCCATCTAAAATGAATGATTGTGAATGCACTTAATAGTAAGGTCCCTTTGTACAACTAGGGTTGTGTATCGTGGCCACATTGAATACCATGTAATTGGGAGGAAACAATTAACAATAACATGTGATATGCAATAAAGATCTCCAGTTTGATAAATAGATGGCATTCTTTCTCTAAAGACTAATTTCTGACCGGCATCTTTATGCAGGTCCTCCACATAGGAATAGAGATACATAAGTATTGGAATAATCAAGCCAAAGAGTTGTCTTGATGAGGTCAGATAAACTAAGACATGAATCATAACTGTTATTATTAGGCACACACCTTTTGATCGGATACAGATATATATCTATATGCCTAAGTGTACATATTTGACAAACTGATAGGTTGTTGTCCTAACAAAGGTCCACATACTAGAGAGTTCATGTGCAAGTGAAGACATATGAGAGGTATGATCTCTCAAAGGAATCGTATAGGTTCATAGTTAATGAACTAGGAAATAGATCTCACTCATAAGATAACTTGGGGTCATAATGAATTATATGCATGTTCTTTTTATTTATGAAATAATACATGAATTCAATATATTAATATATTCTTTTGGAAAGTTTATGATAATTACTATCGCCAAAATTTCATCTAAGTAACCTCAACACCCTCTGGCTTCTGAGCCATGTGCTTTCCAGTGTCCAGTTCCTCCAAACTAATCAAACAAGCTCCCACCCATCTGAGATGCTTGATACATAGTAGATAGTACTCGGGGACTTCGTGTTCAACAGCGAGTGGGGGGCAATCACTTGACAGAGTGAGGAGCCCATATCTCTCAAGTTTTGATTGAAACAGTCCCGCTTTCCCGGAAACTCTTCTTCCGTTCACTTGTGATGCGTGGAGGCTCACTTGCGCTTGAAGCTGGCTGGTTCGTCGGTTGCCTCCTCTACTTCGTGGGACTACAACCAATAGAAAATGGAAAAGAAGGGTATCCCCCCGCGGATGATTTCCACTAGATATTCATATTAGCATGACTCCAAAGAAAGAGCATGTCTATATCAAATGAGAAATCGATTGATATGTTCCAAAATAAGAACTAGGACTTGAACTTCAGATATATCAAAGTCTTCCCTATGAAGGATGAATGAGTATTGGGAATATTTCGAGTTAAATCTATCATAATAGATCATCCATCATGACACTTCCATTCCGAGGGAATAATGAAACTGGATGAGATTTAGTGTCTCCATCTATTAGCTTGATGATTTGTGAATTAATTAGAGTAAGTCTTACTTCATTTGAAGCCAACATCCAATTCCAATTTCAAAGTCCATATCTTGGAAATAGAAATGATGATGGAAATGGAAATAAATAGATTCCTTGAGCTCATTTCTAAATTCCAAATTATTTGGACTTTGACTAGAAATGGCCAAGGAAGATGGGTTCGACTCACTGATACATGTTCTATCTCACATAGAGTGTGATGTGTTTCGTTGAGCTCATTTAGAATGTGAATTGTTCAGCTTGTGCTCAAATAATAGGAGTGTATCATTTTTGGCTAAAATGGTGTAAACCATGAAATTAGATAGATATCCGAATTTCATGTCACTATACGTAGATACTATACTTTCCCTTGACATTATCTCTAAGTATCTGCATTTGTATCTCATGAGCTCTAATTAAATTAGGACTCATACTATTTGATGTCTATATTGAGATAATAGTTGTTATTGACATTATACTTGCGGTTATTTTTCTGAATATGATTCACAAATATAATTCATTAAGTAATATGAATATTCATAATAATTAATGTTCATATCTATGTGAAAATGATTTACATAACTATTTTGAGGCACGTGTCTGAATATGATTCAAATAAAAATAAATGTAAATTGGATTACATTTGTATTTGGATTTATGATTATGATTCATAAGTTATAAAAATTATTCTCATAAAATTATCAATTACGATAATTGGATTGTCATAATTAATAAATAAACAACAACTCCCAACTAATTTTGGAAAGAAAAGGGGACGTGTATGATGACACTTAACACCATAGTTTTAGAGTTCATGGATTGTGCTCTAAGTTAAGTTGTTGAATAATTTATTAATTATTTTTAGTTGGTCATTAAAAGGAGATAAATCTAGTTTTTGGTGAGCAAGGAATTACTCATATCCCTTGATTCACGATCCAAGTGGCATCAATGTACATGCCTACATGAAGAGGGAACTCTTCAGAGACATGTACAATGCATATAAAAGAGGGAATGTCTCTCTCTTTTGGTACTTAGTCTATTAGATTCTAGTCCCTTGATAATTATTCCATTTCCTTGAGAATTAAAAAAAGAGAAGAGTCTTGAGACATAAATGTCCTCCTTGTCAAGCCTCTCTTCTCTCCTTTGACATGGCCTTGTGGAAGAGAAGATCGTCTCCTTCTCGGTTCTCCTCATGAATGAAGAAGGATTGATTTCGTACGACGGAATCAAGAGATTGATCATCATTGCAAGGACAAGATCAAGAAGAAGACATCAAAATTTATGGGAATTTACATAACTCATCATCATGCCTACTAGAGAGATAAGCGCAGATCGAACTTAATTTGGGAGGTCTCTTGCTTTAGACTCACGCTTCAATTGGTAACCATGATCTCATCTCAATATTCATTAGAACATTAGAAACCATGTTAGAAAAATTGTTTCACTAAATTAATGATTTTGCGAAACTGCAAAAATGTTGTGCTAAAATTTCTTATTCATACGATGAACAAACAATGTTTTAAGCAAATAGTATGTCATTTCCTGTGTTTCCATTATAGAAGTTTATAAAGTGTTATTTACTTCCTTCATGTTGTTAGGGAGAGCTTTATTCTTCTAAACCCTTGTCGGTGTGCAAGAACTACATGCTTTAGGGAAGGATGAAAGTTTTTGTGATTTATGCATGTAAACACATTTCTTTGTTACTTTTTTTTGTTTTGTCATTAGTAAAAAAAATGGATCTTATTGGAACATCTACATTTAATGAGTTTTTAATCATTCTTAAAGAAGTTTAATTAATGATTTAAGTATAATTAAATTTCTATTCAACATCAAGTTATATTAAAAAGTTTATAAGAATATAATTATTCTATGCTAGTGACGATTAGGATACATGTTATAAATAATCATCACCTTGTACTACATTGAAAGAAGAAAGACAGCTGTCTCATGATTTGGATTGGAGCAGATGATTTTTTTTAGAATTGCTGATAATGTTGTTCAAAGACATGTGTCATCTTGTCTTTTCTTTATCGAACCAATTTGTAATAACATTAGAAATAGTTGTTTATTGTAGAAAGCATTGATCAACAACTTACAAACACAATTTTGTTATTGTCCTATTGGTATATAAGCCATGTACATCAACATACACTTGAATGCACAAATATTGCATAACTTTATTTACTGCTGCATCGGTACAAGCCTTCATGCACCGGAATTACAATAGTTACTTGCACTAATACCCTTTGCCCCATTGGTTCACGTCTTAATAAGTTAAATTATTAGAGAAATACTTAGTGTCGCATCAGTACATACCCATGTTTAGTAATACAATTTTTATCGTTGTCTTTTGAATTAGTTGTTTTGACATGCCTATCTTTATAATAGTCTATTCACTGGTACACATTTGTGTACACCGATATATACTAGTTATTTAACCTTTTTAAAATTGTGTTTCTACATTGGTGCACCAGTATATCTTTTTATATGGTAGTACTTCGAATAATATTCTCAGCCATTTTTCTTGAGATATTTTGATGAATTACTACTCTTAGAGCTCTCTTAAGTCTATAAAAGGATCCTAATCTTTACCCTTGAAATACATACCAAGAGCACAAGTTTTATAGTCACTACTATACTCTATCTATTCACGTGAGGAAATTTTGTGTGATCAAGAAAAGCCTTAGCCAAGCAAGCTCTCTTTGTTCTTAGAGTTCTCCATGACTCCCATTTTTTGATCTCAAAGGCCTTCTGACCTGATAGTCATTCTCGATTCATGGTTGAAAATATGTGTATTTACAAAGATTTATTAAAGTATTTTTAGTTTATCTTTATTCATAACTAAAAGGTATTTTCCTATAAAAGGCATTTCCTTTCAAAAGGAACATAAACCCTTAAGAGATTGTGTAATTTAAGGAATTCTGTGGGAAAGCCTTTCTCGAGTAGAAGATAAATTCAATTTTCATATTTCATAAGGTGTTTTCTGTTAAAACCTTTCTTCATGTGTAGTTTATAAATACTTGTAAGATGTGTACCTTTTAAATGATTTAGACTACATCAAAGTAGTTTGTTTAGTAGAGTGTTCAGAATCCTTGGGTAGGCCAATCTCAGGCACAAGATGTAGTGCCAAGGTGGGTGGCCCTAGCTAAATCTTTATGGATAGTGGCTTGCTTGCTATGATTTTTCCTTGAGCTATTATTTTTAAATTGATCATACAATATAAACACTACCCCCTCCCCCTCTAATATTTCTTCATAAGATAGTGGAGTTGATGACATGACCGAAGGTGATGGCCCAGATGTGACCGCCAAGTCCAAGGCTACCAAGACACCAAGACATTGTATGTATGGCCTGGAATCTACAACAAGTCTCTACGACGATACCTTTCACATGGTTGACCTTGCACATTTTGTTGCAATGGAACTACTAAGGTAGACAAGGATTGGATCAAGATGTTGAAAATACCTTTTAGTAAACAATGCCACAAATGCATACTAGGTCTTGCTTGAGATTGTTTTACTTAGTGGAGAGATTGATTGTTGGTGGAATACATGTAATGCCTAAATAGATGTAGTATGGTTCGTCGGCCTTTTTTGAAGAGGTTCACTACACCCACCAACTCATTAGGTGATGTTATCATCAATAATTTCAAGGGCTAGTACATGGACACAACACCACAGAGGAATTTTGAAAGAAATCTGTGGAGCTCATATATTTTAGTAGCTTGATTTTGATGCCTAAGTCTTATTATGTCCTATGCTTCGAACATATTTGAGAAAGTTAGTGCATGATCCTTCAGTGACCACTATGGCATAATTGATCAATTTGGTGGTTGGGATATAGGAGGAGCAAAGTATTGGACATGTGAGCCCTCGACGAACCACTTCTACAATAAAATATTATTGTAATTTATTTTTATCAATAAAAGTTATTGATTATCACTCCCTATCTGAGATTAATAAGTGCATACACTTCGAAGGTCCCTTCGTATAAATAGGATTATGCACCATGACCATCTTGATTATTATACAGTTGTTGATTCAATGCTTGGATCATAGAGGTTGGTGTTGAGATGATATATAAAGAGTTAAATTGATGACTTATCTAGCACCATTAAATGATTATCAAGAGAGGATCTCCAGCTTAAGAAGAAGATGACAATCCTTCCTCCAAAGGCTGGTATTCGAACGATCTCTTGATACAAGTCCTCTGCATAGGAATAGAGATTCGGAGGTGTCGGATGTGTTAAATCAAAGAGTTAACTTGGCAAGATCGAGATAGTTAAGACCTATGTTATATTCTATCACGTTGTAGGCACGCATCCTCTGATCGGGAAAAAAAATATTACTATATGTCTGAGTATGTACAATAGTCAAACCATTAAGTTGATAATCTAATCAAGGTCTATACACCGGTAAGCTGGTGTAGATACAAGGTTATATGAGTAATACGATCTCTCAAAGGGGTTATATAGGTTCACTACTAAATTGGAAGACATGAACTCACTCATGAGATATTGGGACCAACCTAATTTCATTGATGGTCTCTCGCTTTGAAAGCAAGATATGATTTCTGGGTATGATATATGATTTTGGAAAGCATACGATCGATACAGACTCCCAATTATTGAATGAATGATAAAACCTTAAAAAATATAGTTCAAAGTGAAATCAGAACTTTGAGTTTAATCATGATCTTCCAGTATGCAGTATGTAAGGTTATTAATAATACTCGAGGGAGATGTGATCTTAAATGATTATATACCATGACAATTTCATTCTGAGGGAGTGATGAAATAGGTTTGTATTTTAGTGACTCCTCTCAGTAGATTGGATATCCAATCTTGATCCATTCATTGGACAATGAATCGAATATGATTCGGATGCAACGAAAAGATGGGATATCATATCGGACATGATCAGACATCTTTGAGTGGTCTTTTATATCTGGATATGAGATTGGATCTCAATATCCAATTCCCTATACATGGCATATACAAATGCCCTAACCTTATCTCCAAGTATCTGAGAAGAAGGTGTACAATTCTTGAAAGAGTTTAAGAATTATTCTGTGAGCAATTTTATCTAAGCATTGGAAGTTGGATGACTAAATAGGATTTAATTATCACAATTAATGTGGATTGAGATATCCAAGTTAATTAAACTAGATTTGATTATCATGAATAGGATTAATGTGGATAACATTATCCACAATAATCATGGATAATGTTGTGGATCATATCATGGATAATGTAGATATGGTCCACAATATTCTTGAGAGAGTTGATTGTGAATGAGATTTACAATTTACATGTTAATGTGAATTGGATTCACATTACATAGTTTAATGTAAATATGATATACATTAAATATAGGATGGAAGGATTTAATCTCAATAGTCAATGGTATAAATGCAATTATCAGAAATAATTTGGAATTATTTGGTGATTATTCCATTAATTAATATAGTGGATAAATTAATTAATTGACCTACATTCCCTACAGTTGACGTCCATAGGTCGTTGAACCATGGTGGATGTCCACTTTAGTATGTGGAATGAGTCTTTTAAATAATGAAAATCATTATTGATTAATTAATTGATATAATTTGGAAATTATTTTCAAATTATCTATTTGTATTTTTTTAAACTAAAATAGAAACACAAATCAAATAATTGAGTAGTGAGAACACATGGATTGGGATCCATAGAAAGAAAAACAGATCAATCTAAACCATTGATTAGTGAGAACACATGGGTTGCGATCCATGGACTTCTAAATATTATAAAAGAGAGGCCAACCCTAGCTCCCGTTACAGAAGGTGTATGCATGTTGCATAAACTAAAAACTCTCCCCCCCTCCACATCCAATCCCTGTCACTCCACAACCATAGGTCGTTCCCCTACCAAGGTTGGTGGAGATCATGATCGTTGTTGTGTTGTCATCATGCTGCTTGATCGGTTGCTCCAGGATCTACGTCCTATTCAGTGCATCATGCTCGTGAAGAAGTCAAGTGATTTCGTGAAATGAAATCAGGAGGTTCCTAGCTTGGATTGTTGCTCGGGATTGCACGAAGTTTGTGACTCATCATCATGTATGTAAGTGCCCTCTCGTCGAATTGGACTTGAGTCAAGATGTTTCTTCCTTTAGAAGCTCTAAGGATCACAACCATGCTCAAGAGGTAAGCCTAAACTTGTGTGGTCTTGATGAAATGGCATGGGAAGGTTCCCATGCCATGTGGTTTCATCTTAAAAAAAATTCTACTGCCATGCAAAATAGTACAACTAATTGATTTAGATCAGATTTTGTTTGATCTCCATGTTCTATGATGTGTGATGCTAACACCTTGACTTCAAGTGATATCAAAGATATTTTTAAGGTCTTGGATATGATCCAAACCACAAGGAACAAGGCTTCGGATATCGGGATATGCAGGAACTCGTTGTTTACGCATTGTTGAAATTTCGAATCAATTCTGAGAATATACAATATGTCTCATGTTTTTCCATGTTATGAATGAATTTTTAGGATACTTAGGAAGGAATGTTTAGATGATGTGGACATGTCCTCAAAATTTTGCCAAAAGTTGACTAAAATTGGGCATTGTTTTGAATTCCAAAAAGTTCTCGTAATGTTGTTGTTTTTCATGTAAACTCAGATTAACTACATGTTTTTGGTTATATTTTCTTATCATGAACATGTTAAAAAATATATTAATCCTCAATTACTAATCAAACCATCAAATCTCTCGAATCTATATTGAGTGATTCCGACTTTGTTTTCCCTAGATATGTGATATTAGTGGAGATGAGTCGAAAGTTGATTGGATCATCTTGTTGACATCTTTAATGTATTTAATAATTCAATGATAATATGGGAAATTTGGAATTTTTCCCTGTTTATATTGTTGTATCATTTATTTAGAAAAATACATGACACAACAACATTGAACGATTACTTCATGATATGAAAACCCTAGTCTATCTTACAATAGTTGTAAGACAACTTTTATATGCAAAACCAAACTTGTTTGCGTGATATGACTAGAAATGTAATAGGTCAATAAAAATGTTTTAAGATGCCTATAAATTTCTAAGTGTATA